>CM022704.1:27845579-28071326 GCA_012295165.1 Asparagus setaceus | reverse complement strand
AAATATCTCTCTAAGAGGTCCATTAACACCCTAAATCCTAAACATCCACGTAGGCTAGAATTTTATGAGCGATGGTCCTCGAGGTAGAGGAAAAATACTACACTTCAGGCTAAATATTAGATATCCTCCCTTAGCTTTGGATGATTTATCACATAACCCTCTATAACTTTCAAAATATCAGAATTTCCCTTAAAGGTAGTGGTTAGTAAATAAAATTAAAAAAATCCTCTTAGTTTTAAAATTAATTTTGGATGGGTAACATTACAGAAGTCAAATTGACCGTTTGCCCACGGGCAAATAACGAAAGCACAGCTGCCCATCTCCCCGCAAACTTTATTCACACACCCGTCCATATTCTTCCCCTCCACGTGTCATCCTCTCGTCCCTCCATCCGCCAAAATTCCAGCCGCCAATGCCAGCTCCACGAGTCCACCATCCAAACGCCGCTAACAATTCACCTAATTCCATCTCTGTCCCCTTCTTCTTCCTCCTCGTCCTCCTCAAGGGGGAAAAGAAAGATCATATTTTTTTGCTTCCACCTCCTTCAAAAAAAAAACTAGGGTTTTTAAAAGAAATGCTAGGATCGAGCCTGCAACTCACTCGCGAAGACCGCTTCCACAACTCCGCAAGAGCTCGAAGAGGCTACGCTAGCAACCATCTCAGCTCTCGAGCTCAAAACCCAACTCTCGTCTCTCGAACCAAACCCTCGACCTCACCGAACCGAGCCTCATCGTCTCCTTCCAACAATTTGGACCGGTTCTTGGAGTCCACTACTCCCTCAGTACCCGCTCATTACCTCTCAAAGGTCTCATCTTTTTTCACAATTTTTGGTAATTTTATTTTCTTGACGGACCTCTTCCACGAATTCAACCTATCACAGATTGCCCCGCCAAAATCTCGCTGCCTCGACTCGCCTGCGGATGGGTCTCCTTCGTTGTTGGAGAATGGTTTGAAACAGCGATCTTATCGAGGTTAGATGGGCTTAATTTTATGGTCTTCGCCCATTCATTGAGTATCTTGGAGGAAATTCAAATGTTGGTGGCCTCGCCTAGTTAATCGCTAGAGCAAAGCTCACTAGTCGGGCTAACTCTTATGCATCGCGGTGGAGGATTTAGCCTTTTGAATCATGATGAGGTGATACGACTCCATCGAAGCTCCGGATCAAGGCTTCGAACGCCAAGCGAGAGGAAAATATCGAGCAAGAGATCATTTTTCGAACTCATATGAGCGACAGCTGCCGCTTGCAGAAGATAAACTTGTACCACACCCATGTCGAACGCATGAATCGTGACTGCTCAAGGAGAAGACGTTGAAGAATTTCACGCCGCGGAGTGCACCGTAGTCCGTGATGTCATCAACGGGAGAAGCAAGTCCTCGAGGCGACGCGTCGGGAACATGCGGCGCTATTGCCGCTAACTCAAGAGGAACTTGAGAAGGAAGCAAGGCTCGGTTCGAGGATCCAGAGGAAAATTAGCCACCGCCAAGGTGACCTTGCTTCCTTCACATTACCGATTGCGCCAATGAAGTCTCGATGTGTCAGAGACTTTTCGTTCTCTTTGTTCACCTGTGTCGCTACTGATTTTTATTTAGATGTATTATCATAACTTTGCTTGAATCAATTGTCTCGACAATTGTAGCTCCTTCTATATTTGCTTCAAATGAATAAGATCCATCCCTTTCACTATTTATTATGATTCTTTTACCCGTAAATAATTAACCATAATACTTATAGGATTTTTGGCAAACCTCACCATCAACGGGTTTGATTAGCCTTTACCAACCACCGCTTGAGTTAGCTAGCGCATGATTATCGTGATCCGCTCGCACGCGGACGCTTGTGCAAAGAATGAAACTCTTCTAGACTTGTTGCTATGATATTGAATACATAGGCTTCGTGACTTTTACTACGCAAGAGACCACTCCCAAGAACGCGGTTACGCTAGACTCATCCCTTCTTAGGCTTCGGACTAAATACCCTGAATCGAACCCCCGGTGTCTTCAATCGAAAAGACTAAACCGCAACGTGAGGCATTGGCTTTAGGGTTATTGGCCAACCCACGTTCTCAACGTTTGATGAGCCTTTACCAACCACCGCTTGAGTCTAGCATGTAGATTATCTAAACTCCGCTTCTACACACAACGTTGTGCTAAAAGAATGAAACTCTCTCGCACTTAATGCTACGATGTTGAATACGAGGCTTCGCTCTTTTTCACGGAAGACTAACCCGCGACGCTGCGGTTAGGCGCCGCCTATCCTCGCTAGGATTCGGATCAAATTCCCGTAATCAACTCGTGTCTTCTTCAATCTAAAAGGACTAAACCGCAACGCTGGGTGAGGCGCTGACTTTATCCCTTCTTAGGCTTCATAAAATACCCCAATCAACTCGTGTCTTCTTCAATGGAGAAAGACTAAACCGCAACGCTGTGAGGCGTGGCTTTATCCCTTCTTAGGCTGATAAAATACCCCGTAATCAACTCGTGTCTTCTTCAATCGGAGAAAGACTAAACCGCAACGCTGCGGTGAGGCGTTGGCTTTATCCCTTCTTAGGCTTCGATAAAATGCCCTTAATCAACTCGTGTCCTCTTTGACGGAGAATGACCGAACCCAAAAAGATTGATTGAGGTGGGAAAGGAAGAATGTGTTCTATTTCCTGATGAGGCTTTTAATGCCAGATTCCTTACCGTAGGAATCGAAAGACTCAGCGACCTTCAATGGACAACCCTGGTCGAAAATCCCGGTAAGGTACTACCGGGCGCTACCTAAGATGAAAGGTAGACCTAAGAGTGGGATCTCCACTGAGAACCGAAGAGACTCAAAGCACCTTCACGGACAACCTCGGTTCGAAATCCCCCAAGATACCTTCACCGCCTACCTAAGATGAAGATGGAACTAAGAGTGGATCTCCACCGAACCGGAAGAGACTCAGCGACCTTCAAGGACAACCCGTCTGAAAACCTCCAAGATACCTTCACGGGCCACCTAAGATGAAAATGGAACTAAGAGGATCTCCACTAGAACCGAAAAGACTCGTGACCTTTAACGGACAACCGGTTCAAAATCCCCAAGATACCTTCAAGGCGCTACCTAAGATGAAAATGGAACTAAGAGTGGGATCTCCACCGAGAACCGAAGAGACTCAGTGACCTTCACGGACAACTCGGTTCGAAAATCCCTACGATACCTTCACGGCACTACCTAAGATGAAGATGGAACTAAGAGTGGGATTCCACCGAGAACCTAAAAGACTCAGTGACCTTCACAACCTGGTCTCAAAATCCCTACAAGATACCTTCACCGGCGCTACCTAGATGAAAGATGGGAAGAACCCTTCCGCTTATCACTAAGAGGATCTTACGCTTGAGAGGAAGAATTTTATATTCTATATCCTGTAAAAGGGATTTTGATGGCCTCTTGTTCATAGAAGGAATCAAGAGGAGATTGTGGTAATGTACCATAATTTGTAGGCCCACCGCCAAGGAATTTGATCGGCGGGGAAATTATGATGGAGGACAAATCTAGGGTTATCCTCAAGAAAAGTGGGTGAAATATCCCACGAAACTTCCCGCCGAACGGGTTATCCCAAGATACTAATAGTATTTTTTCAGAACTTCCCATTTATCTGATTAATTGCCTCGCCATTTAGGGTAATTAGGCATGCACCATTAGAGTAGACCGCTTCTATTACAAACGACTCTCCCATTTAGGTTCGAATTTACCTTTCTTCTCGAAGTGAGGATTATCGGTCGCCGAAAATGAGGACCAAATCTCCTTCTCTAAAGGTTCTCTCGTCAACTTTCTTGTTGAAAGCCTCGACATCCTAGCTTGGTAGAACTCAATGCATTGTTGAGCCTCCAGCGCTTCTCATCTAACATCTCAAGCTCTTCGAGACGCTTTTGATGTTGTTCTTCATCGCCATCTCGCTGAAAGGGCGACACGGCGACGGATCTGGATTCCAACGGAGAATCGCCGCACCCGTGAAACTGTGGAGTACGGGTCGCCCAGCTTGGCGTATCACAGCGATATGCCAGCAGTAAGCCCGAAGTTTATCATTCCAGCCTCGCTGTTATTCTTCACAAGCTCGGCTGCATTTTGATAATCGCCTTGTTGAATGCCCTACCAATCCATTTGTGCCGGATTATAGTCGCCGACGGTGACATCTTTGTATCTTGAATTTCGCAAAACCTCGATGAAGGAATTGCCGATAAATTGGGGACCATTATCATGCACGATCCGTTTCGACACCGGTCGATAAATGACATGGTGTTTGATAAATTTGACGATTTCAGATTTCGCTTCTTTTAGCGGGATTGCTTCATTTCACTTGAGAAGTAGTCGGTGATCGCTAGAATAAACCATCTCCTTTAACCGACGGAGGAAAATGGGACCTACAACGCCCATTCCCTATGTCTCAATGGCCGATGTGGTCAAGGATGCAAATCGCTTCGAGGCCGATGCATATAATTCGCGGAATTTGACACGCTGCGGCATTTCCGAAATATTCGACCGGCCATTAATCATTGTCACTGGCAGCCCATTCTCCCCGATTCATCAGAGCTTGGGACCAGCCGGTGTGCACCACATTCACCTTCGCAGGCTTCCCGAAGGACCTCTCCTCGCTTTGTTTGAGAGGCATCGAGTTAAAGACCATCGCACTCGATTTCCATATAACATCCGGGTCTCCCGTCGTAGAAGAATCTTGAGCTCTTCTCCGATTGACTTTCTCCCTTTACGCCTTCCTCGCGTATCGCAAGACGATGATAGCAAAGCCAACTCGGCCCAATTCGGGTTTGGGTTGCATGTACCTCTTTGGACACCATCCTTTGTCTTCCCGCACTTCATTACATATTGGTACGAAGAGTTGATGAGTCCCGACCGCAACTAGTTGCTCGGTCTCTAAGGTTGTGTTAACGACACGCCTAACGCTGCAGCATCCGCATAAGCGCTTTTGAGGCGCTGATATATTCGATGAAAAACTCTTCAATGAGTCCGCCATTTCAACGCCTATCTGATGATAGGGATTAGATCCGATTCCTCGATCAGAGTCACCACTTAACCTCGCTTAACTATCAATTGCGATCGCCAGACGCCGAGATATTCGACCCCCCTTCTTGGCTAAACTAAGTCCAATAAGTAGCGCATTGTATTCAGCTACTATTAGAGCAAGGTTCGGAGGAATAAGCACGGGCATGACATGATTCCCTGGGAAATAAGACAACCCGACTCCGGCGGAAATCTTAGAACATCCGGGCACTTGCCACATTGGTAGCTCGAGAGGTCCGGCCAAAATACAATCCATATTTGTTGGTGCGATGTAGTGTTGACTTCTTGAACTTCATCCTAAGATCATCATATAGCTCAACCGCCCGCTGTCGGCCGGGTACCTAAGAGATCAGAATCGCTTGTCCTTTGACCGACTTCGCTGTTTGAACAAGTCATATGGGACAAGAGCAAGGCCTATTCGCAAACGCCAACTCATCGAGGACGGGTCAATATAAATATCCTGACCGGATTTACGCTAGAGATAACATAAATCGCCCGTCCACTAAATAGTGCCGCGATTTTCTCAATCGCTAACACTAATGTAAGGCACCGCTTCTAACCATTGATATCGAGACTCAAAGACCACTCAATGTTCGCCAGTAATACACCGCTCAGAATCGCCGGCCGTCGCCTTATGCGAGTAAAGCTTAACGAAAGTGATCCGCTGTCTTGACGTGATCAAAAACGGCCCCATCATGTGCAATAAGAACAGAGGTTTAGCGAGATACGATTTGATCTCTTCAAACGTCATTGTGTGTCGCCCCAAATAAACTATACACCCTTCTTGTTCAACTTGAGAACGGTTGGCACTTCCTGATAGGTTCGATATGAACCGCCTGATGTACGCCAATCGCTCTTTGTAACCCCGAAGCCTTCTCTCGATTTCTGGGTTGCAATTTTGAATCGCTTTACACTTTGTCGATCGACGCGATTTCTTTGTTCGCGGACGACGGCCAAGGAACTTGCCATCGACATCCCAAGGAAGGATTTGGCAGATTCATCTTAGCGATGAGTTCGCATGAGTTCAAACCGCTCTAAGATCTTTGATATGACCTCCTTTGTCACGCTTTCATTTACCAAGTCGCCGACGAGCATTCGGATCGCTTTTCCGGAGATGATCCCGAATATTTTAGTCATTGCTCGCTGGTATGTATACGGTGATTTTGAGGCCAACGGCATGACAAGTAGCAATATATACCGATGTATGCTCAACGCTGCGGTGCTTCAGGCCATCGGGTGCATCTTGATCTGATTGTAACCCGAGAAACCATCCATGAATGACATTCTTTCAAATCCACACGCATTGTCAACTATGACATCGCGATTGGAAGAGGGAAGTCATCTTTGGGCAAGCAATGCTCGCTCTCAGAATCATACGCATCCTAACCAGCCATTCTTCATGACCGACTATATTCGCCACCCAACTGATGTTGAATTTCCTCGGCGAATCTCGATTCTATGAGTTTCTTCTTCACAACAATTGCCTCCAATATTTGTGTGATCTAAACCGCCTTTGCCGCTGTTTGATTGTTTGACGTCCGCCTTTGATGTTGAGGCTATGTGTTGCCACATTAGGGTCGAGTCCCCGCATGTCCTCGTGAATCTGTGCTAATACATCGACATACTCCCTGATTAGGCAAACTTCCTTTCTTCCGAGGGAGAGTATTGCCGATGTTTATGAGTTTAGGATGCTCTTCATCACCCATATTAACCTCGACTACCTCATCCTTAGTGGGGTTTTGTTCGAACCTATCTCCAAACCGCTTCTTGAGTTGATGGATCCATGGGTCTTCCCATGTTGGCATGTCTTCATCACTCTCAACAAGAGCAGGATCAACCAAGCCATATTTGACATTAAAGCCTTGAAAGCTTCTCCGGTATCGTGTCGTAATCCTAAGCCGATGAATCGCATTAATGTCCGCCTCCCTCATTGGGTGGAGCATTCATCATTCTAAGGAGGATTCGATCCCAACCCTCTCGCTGGTCATATCGCTTTGAGACTCACATCTACTTCGCATTTTGTTGCCAAGCCTATCAAAGAGCCATTTCTTCTGGAGGTACCGCCGCTAAGTACATTCCCATAACACCTACTCGAGATAGTTTGAGAACACGGGACAATGCATGTTCAATTCGGGAATTTTCGAGATTTATTTACTCGCACTTCAAAGACGATAGTATAACTCATCGCATGAATGCTTTGAGCAACCCTTCGTGTTGGTATGACTCTCGTGTATAACGCCATCGCCGCCGATGAAAACGCCTCCTTCTCGAGGATGAGTCACATTATCGAGGTTCCAAGAGTCACTAATCTCAACGTCACTTTATGAAGCGGGTTTCCGCTCAACTTCGATCCGGATTCCAAGCGGAGAGCCACAGAATCTTCTTATCACGGCTGAGGTGGGTGCGACCCTGTACGAGTGACCCCGACTTCCTTTAACGGGCCCAATCGTTTGATCGAATTTTACCTGATCATCATGCAATGAGCCGAGGTGCTCCAAAGTTCGCTTTGCTTCGAAGCTCCAGCCGAAGCTCGACCGGGCTGCACCGAGGTGGATGGCAACTTGATGCCGGCCTGAGGTGGAATCGAGATAGCGGCCTCGCTGGAGATCCGCTCCGCTGACGATCGTAACAATGTTGTTGATGATTGATGAGATTACCGATGAAGAGCTTGATCTCTTTCTCCGCGCAAGTGTTGATCTCCAAAAGTTCCAAAAGCTTCCTCCTAATGGCTACTCACCGCCATGCAAAGATTGGGAAAACGCTGGTTAACCGATGCCCACTACTTAATCCACGCGGTAAATCGGGATTCGACCGAGGGCGCAGGCCGAGCCTCGCCGAATAACGAAGCTCAACTTCTTCAACTTCGCGTTCGGCAATTTTTGATTGCATAACGAGGTCCGCCACTTGAATGAACTTCAGCTATATGACTAGTTTCACTGCTTGGGCTAACTTCACCAATGCATTTATGTATTTTGTTGATAACGAAGCCACACAGTAGGCTAACTCGTGATGAAAGTCGAAGCCGCTATGGGCTTAACTCGCTTTAAGATTAAAGTCCGCCTGCACGTAATGTCGAAGCCAGCCCTCTTGTGAACCCTGATGAAAGTGGAAATCACCGCTAGGGCTAACTTCGCCGACCATCTATAGGCGAAGCCACGCACCACCTGTAGGCTAACCTCATCACATGACTCATGGAGCTCGCTTCGTGGGCTAACCGACGAATGGAGAGCTTCGCTGTTTGGCTAACTCTCAATGGAGAGCTCACGCTAGCTAACCTCATTCAATGAAGAGTTTCACCGCTACAACCTCGATCGAATGAAGGGTTTACCGCCATAACTCCTCGACAATGAAGAGTTTCATTGGCAACTCGATCGAATGAAGGGTTTCACGCCATAACCTCGATCGAATGGAGAGCTTACGCCGGGCTAACCTCATCGAATGGAGAGCTTCGCGCTACAACCTCGATCAATGAAGGGCTTCACGCCATGCTTAACCTCGCCCGATGAAGGGTTTCACGCTGGCTTAACCTCGATCGAATGGAGAGCTTCACCGCTTGGCTAACCTCATCTAAATGAAGAGCTTCACGCTGGCTTAACCTCGACCGAATGGAGAGCTTCACGCTTGGCTTAACTTCCTCATGCTACAAAATAAAGTCAGTAACTTTCAAACCGCACGCCGAATTGGACTCCAATTATATACCTAAAATTAACTATCTCGACGAGATGGAGCCAACCAAACCCACCAAGGGTTCGTTTGCTCCTCATTATTTTGCCCAATTCCTTCCTATTGAGAGATATCAAAGACTTTGTAAAGTGAACTTAACCTCTTTAGCGGAGAACGACCGACGGGACGATAGTATGATACTCACAAATGAACCCGGATCAACTTGGATTCGTTGACTTCACGGAGCGTAATTATTACACCCTACGCAGAGTTTTCTACGTCCCGCCAGCCTGCTAGCTGCGGGGGTCAGGGGGCAGCTGCCCTTTATGGTCCGGGCGTACCGAAATTTTTTTTTCCCTATCCGGCCCTTGAGGCCTTTGATTTCTTCTTCGACCGATCTGAATTCGCTACTTTACACGACGCATCTCTCGATTTGAGACCGCTATTCCCATCGTGGTCGCCAAATTGTTCAAGCAGAAAGTGGGATGATTGTCATTGATTTGAACTTGCTTACAGTTTCTTTTTGGCCTACAACAAAATTCAAAAGAAATGCCTTTATTTTAAGGCGCATAAATGAAAATCAAAAGGATTACAACTTTTATCCTTAGAACAAACACGAGGATCTCTGCTATATCGAGGTCCTCGCTACGTGGGTTCTTTGCCCGTACGGACTTTTTGTGTCCGTGGACCACCGCAATTCCAACTCGTGTAAAGACCCGTTCGAACTACAGATAAAGGCTCGCTTCAATAAGGAAACGGTTACCGAGGGGATCACACTCACGAAGGAGAGGATCGCCATGGGGATCACACTCACGGCGAGAGGATCGCCGAGCGGTGAGATCTACTAGAGAAATCACAACTTATCCCCGAGGTTAAGACTAAGCTTAACCTAGAGGGTATCCAGAAGTTCGACCAATTCAGTTACCTTCCAGATCGACGCCGGCCGGACTTGTGCTCACCGTGCTCGAACGCGCCGACGCTCGATCTCGTGGAGAACTCTTCGTAAAATCGCCGAAAACCCGGAGTCCAAGTCCTCTTTAATCCGCCGAACCAAGTCCTCCGGCTCAAGTCCAAAAATCCTCTCTCCAAGCCCCTTGTAATCCGACCTCCCCTGTAACCGGTGACCCCTATTTATACAATGGAGGGGGTGCCGTCATTCGGGTGGCTCAACACTCGGCCACTCTGCTTGTTGCCGAGGTGGCTCTACCAGTGGTCGAGCCTCCGCCACTTCTGCCGGCACTCATTGTTAGTCGAGGTGGTTTCGCCAGTGGCCGAGCCACCTGCCACTTTGGCCAGGTTTAGCTGCCGGGCGCCGCCTTGCGGCGCCCGGCCGCTTTAAGGCCAAGCCCTCACGATTCTTCACGATTCTTTCTGGCCCGCTTAGTTTTGTTCTAATGTCGCCACCGTGGTTTGAGTCCGCGTTCGGATCAACTTTCAGAGCTTAAGCGCCCGCTTGCATTGACGGACTAAGCACGGTTGATTCCGCCTCGCCAACGCTTGAGTTTAGTCAACCCCAGACGCCGTCTTCATTGGCTCAGACGCCTTGCCGACTCACTTCATGTGCTCGCCGACTCGCTTCACGCTGCTTTTGGCGCGGACGCTTTATGCACGCCGGTTTGTCGAATGGATCGTTATTGCCAACCCACCGCCACGAAGTTTCGCTTTGGGTACCGAGCGCAATTTTTATGCCTACATCTACCAACTCTAAGTTGGTTTGTACACCTGATTTGGGTTGATGCAGATGTGGAGGCAATCCACCAAAATCAACAGATTTACGTTTATGATTCCCTTTTGACGTGCCTTTAGATGAGGATACCGAAGGCTTGTGCAGAGAGGTTAGAGGGCCTAGCAAGGGCTCAACAAGGGCCGCTGAGCCGAGCGTAAGAGTTGAGGAGGGTCGGTCGATCCAACGGCCAAAGATCAGGTCGCATACAACTGTAGGTTGAGCTTCATTGGGGGGATGGGCGACTTGTTGAGGGGGAGGGGCCGTAGACTTTGCCGTTGATATAGGGAGGTGTGCGTTGGGGTGGGTTTCCCACGCTGGGGCTTGATAGGCTCCAAAGGGGCCTTTTGTCGAACAGGTGGTTGTAGGCGTAAAAAATTGCCTAAGTCCCCGACATAGCTTGTAACAGTGGGTGGTCAATCGACAAGCCATCCGGATAACGCGGGCTTACCATAAATTGACAATCAACGAAACCGACGACGATCGACAAATTGTCAAATGGCGCAAGTCGACGAAGTCGATGAAGCTGCTTAATCGACGAGACGCCCAAGTCGACGTAATCGACGAAAATGTATAAAGCGAAGCTGATGAAGCATCCAAGTCGACGAAGTCAACGGCTGGCGAATGCAAACAATGGGATAAACCCGACTAAGCAACTAATCGCTGACGACGGGCCGCGCAAATCTAAATAAATCCAAACCGTGAAGCCTCAAATCAAGCCTGAAAATAACCGAGAAAGCCACGGGAATCTCGCCAAATGCCAAGATTAAGAGGTGTCTCGTGGTCGAGACACTTAACGGTGTCTCGCCCGCCGAGACACCGATGCCGAGATTCCAGAGGTGTCTCGCTTAGCCGAACATTTAGAGGTGTCCCCGCCACCGAGACACCTAGGTTTACCGGCTTTTGCCCAGCTTCACCCGCAACCTTTGAAATCCTATAAATACAAGGAGGGGTGCTCATTTGCATGGATCTAAAAATTTTTGAGAAGCCAAAGCTCTGCCAAATTGCCTTCTCACCTCGTGATCTAAACTTAGGAGCGATTTCACCAATCTTCTTCACACCGCATCCGTGATTCAGAACTCTACAGGGCTATTATCCTCCTTCGTGAGATAATCCCCAGGGCTATTATCCTTCTTCGTGAGATAATCCCCTCAAAAAGGTTCGAGAGATCGGATCTCAGATCTACACGCATTTCCTCCAGATCAAAACTTTATTTTTTGATCCCGAGAAGAGCTTTGATTTTGCTTGGTCGATTTCATTTGCTTTGGGCTATTATTTCCTTCGTAAAATAACCCATTTCTAACGTAGATCTTTCTTTGGATCATGATCACGCCGGGCGTCCACTGACGAATAGAGTCCCCAAAGACGTGCAAGTGCGACCGATAAACGGATCCCGCGTTTGTTTTGATGAAAGAAAGTTATAATTTTATTCGATTTTCATTGTAATCGGGTATTATAAAAAGACTTAGTTTATTTTTTGAATTCGTTTGTAATTCCATAAAGGTTTAACAAATTCAAGCAATGTCAATCATCCCGACTTTCACCACAACAAGCCGGGCGACTCACAAAGGGAAGCCAACGGTCTCAGATCTGAGATCGTCGTGTCGCAACCACGGATCCCGATCCCGGTCGAAGAAGAGGTCAAATACGAGTTCAACCAACAGAAGTTTGAGGAGTATCTTTCATCCTCGTCTCGATCGTCCTTCCCAGATCCAAAAGGATCCCCTCAGAAGCGAGGATTCGCTGGTCCTCGGATCTTGAATCCCAAGGCGATTCGATCCTCCTTCCAAAGCCGCAGAGAAGATTCTGCCCTGCCTCCGACGGCCGGATCTACAGATCTCAACTCCTTTACGAAGGAGAAAATCGCCGATGGCGCGCCGATACTTTCGAAAAGAGCCCGCCAACAATAGCCAAACTTTGGCACGCCGATTTGCCAAAGCCATGGAGTCGGTGGACGGGATCCGTTACAAGGCGGATCTCAAATCCAGGAGAGGTGGAAGGCCTCATAAACAGGTGACTAGCGGCCCCTCCAAGTCGCCGACAAATGAATGGGTCCGAGTCAAACGGAACCGTTCAACACTCCAGAGCTCATCCGTAAGCGCCACAAGATTGTTTGCGACGCACGGCTTTGGTTCGAGAGGCCCGTGTTTAAGAAGGAAGACGGGCCAAAAGCCACCAAGAATGCGCCAAGTTTGAGGTCGAAACCCGACAACGGCTCGTGCCAAAGCCACAACAATAAAGGATCACCACCCCACCGATCCAACAAAGGGTCACCACCCCAAGCCGACTCGACAAAACTCGCCATCTCGTGATGAGCTCCAAAGAATGAAATCCATTTCAAAGCCTACCACCGGCGAAAGCACATCCAAATCGCCGACCACCTCAAAGCCCCTTCGCCGATCCCGCCAGTCAGTCTCCAAGCAAGAAGACGGTCTTAGAACGCCGCCACGCGGAGGATCGAGGTAAAATTCATTAAAGAATGCTTGGGCCCGCTGAGGAAGTCCCGTCACTCCCAACGCAGGGGTCGCACCCACCTCAACCAAGACAAGAAGAATTCGCAGCCGCCGCGACCTGCTACGAATCAAGTCCAAGAGCCCGCCAAAGATTCACACTCGCTGGCGCACGCCGTGGGCGAAAGTGACTTATGAAAGGCCTATTCATCCTCGAAGGAGACGTTCTCATCCGGACGATGACGACGCTAGCACTGAAGTCGTACAACACACGATAGGTTGCTCCAGATTCATGCCGACGAAGTTGTACTATCATGCCGGGTAACGAAAATCCCGAAAGAGGAATGCCCTAGAATCAAACACGCCTTGCTTGTGCTCAAAACTGATCAAGGCAGTGTTATTGAAGTGCAACTACACTAAAATGACTCCGAGAAGGCGCCGGCTTTGATAGGCTCGCTAGAATGCCGTAACCCAGTCAAGACGCCGCGAAGAAGAGATTGGTGCCTCAAGGCGATGAATTGCCGAGTGTTACCATCAATATGACCAACATAGGGACGTCGTCACGTGCCATTCCCGGGGCATCACAACGAATGACTTGATTACGGTCCGACCGCCGACGACCCAATTATCGCAAGATGCGCAGGGATTACCCTCGATGACGGCGTCGGATGCCGCCCGCAATGGCTTCCGATAATACGCTTCAAAGATAGGACAACCCCGGAGGCGCTCATGATCGCTATGTAAACAAGTATCCCAGATGCTTGAAGAGGCCCTGACCAAGCAAAGGGACAACTTTAAGCTTGAAATGGAGCTAGCCATGCAGCAGATAAGAGCGATGCATGACCAACAGATCCAATCAATAATGAATCGCCAAGGCGAGTCAAGTCGTCGCAATTATGTCAACTTAACAGACAGCGACACGGATAGGGATGAAGGTCGAAACGCCGACGATCGTGCTGGTCAACAAAACGCTAGTGACAACACCGTCGTTCCTCCCCAAAATCACCCAAACGGAGACGTAGGGGAGAATGAGAAAATAAAGGACCTGGAGAGCAAAATCAATACTCTGAGTTCCGCACACGAGGTAAAGAAGACGGGCATACCATGTCCTTACCTGAGAGAGTGGGAATCAATTCCATATCCGGCAAAGTTTAGTCTCATCAACTTCACACCATTCGATGGTAAGGGATCGCCCACTCAACACTTGATCTATTTCAAGTCTCACCTGGGCGTTATTTCCGGCAACGAGCCCCTGATGGTTCGGTCATTCGTTGACACCCTTCGTGGAGGTGCCTTCGATTGGTACCGCCATCTCAAACCAGGGAGCGTTAACAGCTAGGATGACATGGAGACCATGTTCCTCGCCAATTTCTTCGACGATGACACTAAGATATCCATCGGGTCGTTGTTGGATGAGAAACAGAAAGATGGGGAAACTGTGGATAACTTCGTCAAACGGTTTCGGAATAAGGCAATGAACTGTTGGGACCCGATAACTGAGGAGTTTATCCTCCAAAACTGCCACAACAATCTTTCGTTGGATGTGCTTGAAGCAATGGGAACGGCGCCATCCAAAATGTGGAAAGATTTGAAGGTACGCGGGGAACAAGCCGAATGGTTCCTCAAAAGGAAGAAGACAGAAAGAGGTCAACAGACAGCGAATGCGCGTAATCCAAACTTTGTCCCACACGGCAAGGGAAACGCGGTAAAGCGATGGACGCCAACCGACGCTCGCCTACGTACCACAAAGAATAATCGCAATAAAGAAGCCGTGAAAGGGCCACGTTCCAATGGCAAAGAACGACTCTAATCGAAGTCGCCGAACCAAGCTTCTCCAAGACTTATTCTTTCAAGGATGACGAGGTTCCCGATATTTTCAAATACCTCCTGGATAATAATAAAATCCAGCTGCCACCGATTGTGAATCAAGAGGAGGCAAAGAGGGTTACGGACCCTAAATACTACGCGTATCACAGGGCAGTTCATCACCCGACGAAATCATGCTACCATCTTAAGAACAAGATCTAGGCCCTGATTGATGTGGGAGTTATCACCCCAAAGCCATCCAAGGAAAAGAAGGTGGGCGCGAATGCAACGTCAATCACGGTCGTAAGCACTGCGGTCCCGGTTTTAGGTGGAGCCCGTCGTGAAGGTAGGCATGAAGGCGGTGAATGAGGATCCTTATGGGCAACGTGAAAAAGGGCTCGTGCCACATACCTAACGGCCACACCCCGATTTGTCAAAGATGATCGCGGGCGGCCTTCGGCCCAAGAAGAAATCAAAGGGCAAGGGCAACCGCGGTCATGCCACCTCGGGCATCATGAAGAAAGATGACGAACGATGATGACGCTCTAACTCCTCGAGGAGGAACATGAAGTCTTTGCCACCGTGAGCGCACGCAGTATAAGTTCAAGTATCCCGGTTTCCAACCCGTGATGCCAAGACGCCGACGAGCCGGGGTGGCGGTGACTCCTCCTTCACGTGTTGAAAAATCACAGCAGCAGGTGATTGCCCGGGCAGACATGGCTAAAGAGAAGCAACCCAAATAACAGAAGTTTGAGTTCGGCCGCCTCGCTTCAATCGCCTCGATTGAAGAGACAAACCGAAGTTCGCACTCCCTATCGCCGATGTCATGACTCAATTGGCTAACATCCCGACGAGGATAACTTCTACGAAGCCCGCGTCGCCAAAGAAACTAGGGAAGCCCTACAAGAGGCCTTGGTCGACTCGGCAAGTTTCTCACTCGCATCGCCACCCAAGAACCGTATATCGCTCCAGCAAGGTAAACTCACACAAACATCTCCCCGCATCACCTTTACCAAAGAAGACATGCATCTAAGAACTTGAAGCATGACATGCCACAGATTTCATCGCACATTTTCCAAATAAGTCAACCGGATCCAAGTTGATCCGGTTCACGGAGCATCATGCCCTTCACCATGTACCGTTCTCCGGCCAAGAGGGCATCCACAGGCACGATAATTTATAAATTCAATACCAGTGGGTCTCGGTCACTAGGTAAGATCCGAATAAAGTGCCAAATGGGAGACTTAAAGTCTGAAGTCACCTGCTATGTGATCGATGCAGAGACTTCCTATAATTTATTATTGAGTCGGCCATGGATCCATAATAACGTTATAGTCCCTTCCACTCTTCATCAGTGTCTGAAATATGTCGACACCAATAATGAAGTCAAGACGGTGGTCGCGGATAAGCAACCGCTTAAAGGGTTGGAGAATTATTTCACCGATTCTCCTTTACGTAATGAGTCCGACATCAATCATCTACCATGGCTCCTGACAATGTATGGGAAGCTGATAATAAAGCCGGGCTTGATTATGATGGTGGTTTTGTCATAAATAACATTGTACCCTTTGTAGTCAATCTTGATGATGAAGAATCGTCGGATGATAGTTGTAATTGGCAACTTGCCGATAATAAAATAAATGATGATTTAGAGTACTCATCGTCTCTGACTGATGTAATGAAGCAATTGTACGATGATCTCGAGTTACACATACCAATTCGATCATCATGTGTCACACAGAAGTGTCTCTGGGACTCCTTCAGAACAACACTAGTCATCCTCGCCAAAATAAGAGGTGAGAAAGACTTGATCTATGGCAAAGGAGAGACGTTCCCGCTACCAGATCACTTCCCGAAGGGAGATGATGGTGATGAAAAACTTGGCACTCACTTGTCCAGGTATAGTCCAGAGGTGCAGAGATTAATGAATAAATGGGGGTACGACCTTGCGCGAGGAGAGGGTCTCTGTTTCGATCGAGGTCCTCGAACTCCACCCAAGGCTGCATATGTCCCCGAAGGGAAGCCTAATAACTACTATGGATTCAGGAAAGGACTGGGATACGTCTCTTCGTCAGATGACGAGTATTGCTGGTTGATCAATGACCAATCATCCGATCCGGGAGATGGACATTCATCTGAGTCCTCTGCTTGGGATTCTGACGTTAGCATCGGCGAAATGTTCAAGGGTTTGATGTCGAATATGACAACAACCGATACCGCCACGATGGAGGATGACGAGCAGACGCCGACATGAGAAGACCCGTGGATTCATCACTTAAACATGCAGTATGGAGACCGGTTCGGACAGAGAGAACCTCTGACTGAAGATATAGTGATTCAGGTCAATATGGGTGACGATGTTAATCCGAAGCCCATATTCATGAGTGGCAGCCTTCCCCCAGAGGAGAAAGAGGAATTGATTGCTCTTGTCCGAGAGTATATCGACGCTGGAATTACGAAGATATGCCGGGCTTGACCCAAATGTGACGCACTCCACCGCCAATATTAAACCGATGCCAAACCAACCAAACAACAACAAAGATGGTTTCGCCCGCAGATCATGGAAGCAATCGTGAGCGAAGTAAAGAGGCTCATAGAGTCGGGTTTTATCGTGGAAGAACAACACCGATTGGCTCAAAATATTGTCCCGTTCTAAAAAGAATCCGTACAATCGGGACCGCGAGATCGACATGAGATCCAATATTAAGTGCGTCCGAAGACGATTTCCTCTCCCAATCACGGATGTGATCGCGACAATACGGTGGATTCGAGAGGATGTCCTTCATGGATGGCTTTTCGGGTTATAATCAAATCAAGATGCACCCGGACGATGCAAAACACATGGCGTTCAGAACTCCTCTCGGCATTTTCTGCTACACGGTCATGCCATTTGGGCTGAAAAATGTAGGCACCACATATCAATGAGCGATGACAAAGATTTTCCAAAACACATGGCGTTCAGAACTCCTCTCGGCATTTTCTGCTACATGGTCATGCCATTTGGGCTGAAAAATGCAGGCGCCACATATCAGCGAGCGATGACAAAGATTTTCCAGGAACATCTCCAGAAGACGGTCGAATGTTACGTTGATGATTTAGTCGTGAAAAGCCGCGACATAAATGACCACATCAAGGACCTGAGGATGGTGTTTGATCTCATGCGGAGTCATCAATTGAAGATGAACCCCACCAAATCATTCCTCGGAATGTCCAGCGATAAATTCCTTGGATTCGTCGTTACCACTAAGGGTATCCACATCGACCCAGATAAAGTAAAGGTGATAAATGAGTTGCAACCCCCGAGAAACCTGAAAGAGCTTAGAGGGTTGCAAGGGCGCCTGGCGTATATCCGGCGATTCATATTGAATCTCTCCGGAAAATACCAGCCATTCTCTAAGCTAAACAAGAAGGGTGTATCATTCGTTTGGGACGACGCCTGTCAAAAGGCATTCGAAGATATCAAAGCATAACTGCAAATCCTCCGCTCGCCGCGACCAAGTCGTAAACCGTTCTTGATTTACATCAAGGCGACGAACCATTCGTTAAGCGCCTTACTCCCGCAAGACAATGACAACAGTCACGAGCAGGCAGTGTATTACCTGAGCCGAACTTTAGTGGGTGCTGAATCTCGCTATCCGATGATCGAAAAAGAGTGCCTGGCATTAGTCTTCGCGATTCAGAAGATGCGGCACTACTTGGTTGGATAAACAATTTATGTCATCTCCAACGTAAATTCAGTCTGGATATTCATGACGCAACCAGCCTCCATGAATTGGCGTTTAGCGAAATGGGTCTTACTCTTGTCTCAATACGACCTACACTTCAAATAACAGAAGTCGGTTAAAGGACAAGCAATTTGTGACCTCTTGGCCACCAACCCGACAAAGGATGCGGCTGAGTTGTATGATGACTTGCTAGATGAGACTCACGAGGTCGACACTACATCGCACCAACAAGTATGGTAACTGTACTTCGATGGAGCTTCTCCAGCAACCAACGCGGCAAGTGCCCTTGGATGTTCTAAGATTTCTTCCGGAGTCGGAGTCGTCTTAGTTTCCCCAAGAAAGCATGTGATGCCTCGGGCTTACTCGCTAACCGAGCCTTGCTCCAATAACGTGGCCGAATACAACGCGCTACTTATTGGACTTAGTTTCGCCAAAGAGCTGGGGTTCGAATATCTCGATGCCTTTGGGGATTCCCAACTTATCGTCAGACAGATTCATGGGGACTATGAAGTCAGAAACCTGGACTTAATGCCGTATCATCAGGCGGCCATTGAGATGGCAGACTCGTTTGAAGGATTTTTTTATCAAGTATATTCCGCCCGTATCACATACATACCGACGATTAGCAAGATTAGTGTCATTGGCACAACCTCCTGAGTCTGAACAGTTAGTCACTATAAGAACTCACCAGCTCTTCATGCCAATATATAACGAAGAAGAGTACGACAAGGGCGAGGTCATCGAGGAGTCACACTCGACCCGAGTTCAACTAGAGCCCCAGGATTGGCGTTTCCCCATAATCGACTATGTTCTGCATGGTATTCTGCCAGAGGATGTAAAAGAGAGGGAATCAATCTGACGAAGAGCTCCGAGGTTCTTTTATGATGCAGAGACCTCGCATTGTATTGTCGCGACGATGACGGCTCATCGCTTCGTGCTCTCGACAAAGAAGCAGAAGAGGTCCTTGAGGAAGCGCACGGAGGAGAAGGTAGTGCACACCAACCTGGTCCCAAGCTTTATGATCGTGTCAAAAGAATGGGATACTTCTGGCCAACGATGATTAATGATGCAATCGAAGCACGCCGAAGTGCTACTGTCAAATACACGCCAATTACATGCATCAACCCCGTGAGCGCTTGTATCCTTCACGGTTCTTGCCGCTCGAGACGGGGTATGGACATTATAGGTCCTATTTTCCCCGCCGCTAAAGGTGACGGTTTATCCTTGCAATCACCGACTACTTCTCCAAGTGGGTCAAGCAATTCCACTTAAAGAGGTGAAGATGAACAACGCCATCGATTCATCAAGCATCACGCCATTTATCGACACGCAAGTCGAGACGATCGCACTCCACAACGCCCTCAATTGGCCGAATGCCTTCATCGTTTTATGAAGTTCAAGATCCAAGACATGTCATCGACGGCTTATAATCCTCACGCAAACGGATTAGCGTAAGCGCTCAACAAGACAATTATTAAGATCTCACGGCTCGTGAAGACTAATAAGCGTGACTAGGACGATAAACTTGAGAAGCACCGCATATATCGACCACAATTCAAGACGACCGAGCCACCCCGTATTCTCTCGTATACGGATGTGAAGCCGTTCCCATTGAGATCCAACTCACACCGATCGCCTCAACCGAGATGAAGACGGAGGAACAACACCGGAGGCGTCTTCAAGAGCTCAAGATGTTGGACGAGAAATGCTTGGAAGCTCAACAACACATCGAGTTTTACCAAGCCAGTATATCGAGAGCTTTCAACAAGAGAGTCCGACAAAGAAGCTTCAAAGAAGGAGACCTGGTCCTCGCTGCTCGACGACCGATAATTCTCACTTCTAAGAAGAATGGTAAATTTGAACCCAAATGGGAAGGACCGTTTGTGATAGAGACAGTCTACTCAAAGGTGCATATTGCCTAATCGATCAAAATGGCGACAGATAATTAATGCCGATAAATGGGAAGTTCTTAAAAAAGTACTACCCTTAGTACATTCGGGATAATCCATCTTGAAGGGAAGTTTCTAAAATAATTCACTCATTGTCCTTGAGGATAACCCTAAAATTTATCCTCCACCACAAAATCTCTCACTGATCAAACTCATTAACAGTGAGTCCAAAAAAATC
The DNA here is from genome assembly GCA_012295165.1 of Asparagus setaceus. NCBI lineage: Eukaryota > Viridiplantae > Streptophyta > Magnoliopsida > Asparagales > Asparagaceae > Asparagus > Asparagus setaceus. Next base: position 28,050,791 of record CM022704.1, on the reverse strand, counting down.
TTTCTGGTCCAATCCACCAGTAAAATCCCCTCTAGATTCCTTTCATGAACAAGAGGTCCACTTTCAAAGCTGGGATCCCCTTTTGATAAACAAGAGGTCCCCACTTCCTCCATTTCGGTCATGCCTTTCCACGGTTAGGGCTGAAGTTAAAATTTCATCTCGATAAATGAGAAATTCACTTCCATATCAGGTAATGAATCCTATAAAAGTGAAAGTTACCTGAATCTTTTTGATTCTCGGAGTGGAGATCCCACTCTTAGTTTCACCTCCCGCGATTCTCGAAGTGGAGATCCCACTTTTAGTGTCCTTTTTTCCTGGAGATAGAATATAAAATTCTTCCTCTCCAGGAGCAAGAGATAGGATATAAAATTCTTCCTCTCTTATTTTGGGTTTGTCTTTGCCCTAAAAGAAGACTTGGAGATAGAATATAAAATTCTTCCTCTCCAGGAGCAAGAGATAGGATATAAAATTCTTCCTCTCTTGTTTTGGGTTTGTCTTTACCCTAAAAGAAGACTTGGAGATAGAATATAAAATTCTTCCTCTCCGGCATCGGGAAACAGAATATAAAATTCTTCCTTTCCCACGTCAATTTTTACCTTTTGCCGGTTTAGTCTTTTTTTCCGATTGAAGAAGACACCAAGTCTCATCTTGGGGAATTTTATCCCGAAGCCTAAGAAGGAATAAAGCTAACGCCTAACACGCGTTGCCGGTTTAGTCTTCTCTCCGATTGAAGAAGACACCAAGTCTCATCTTGGGGAATTTTATCCCGATGCCTAAGAAGGGATAAAGCCAACGCCTAACATGCGTTGCCGGTTTAGTCTTCTCTCCGATTGAAGAAGACACCAAGTCTCATCTTGGGGAATTTTATCCCGAAATCTAAGAAGGGATAAAGCCAACGCCTAACATGCATTGCCGGATTGGTTTTTTTCTGTAAGAAAGATGAAGTCTATGTATTCAACATCATAGCATAAAAGCCTAAAAGAGTTTCATTCTTTTAGCATAACGTCACGTGCGGAATGGGTATAGATAATCTGCACACTAGCCCGATTCAAATGGCAATCGATAAAGCTAATCAAATCCGTTGGTGGCTGGGGGTTGGCCAATAACCCCAAAGCCAGCGCCTAACACGCGTCGCCGGTTAGTCTCTTGCCCGTAAAAGATGACAAAGTCTATGTATTCAATATTATAGCATCAAGCCTAAAAGAGTTACATTCTTTTAGCATAACGTCACGTGCGGAACGGGTTGGATAATCCGCACGCTAGCCCGATTCAAACGGTAGTCGGTAAAGGCTTATTAAATCCGTTGATGGCTGAGGGTTTGTCAAAAATCCTATAAGTATTATGGTGGATTATTTCAAATGAAATGAGAAATCATAATAAACAACAAATGAAGAAAAAGGAGAATAAAAATTTATTCAAGAGTCGAGTCTTTCAAATTGCAGCTAATCAAACGTCAAGTTTATGACAAAAGATTTGTTGTTCTAATTTGGACAGCTCATCGTTGTAAGCTTTTTGGAACTCCTCCTGCAATTCAGCTCTAAAAGATTCCTCCGAAATGTTCAGCGTCTTTGCAGCTTCCTCCTCAACTTTAGCTAGCTTTTGTTCTGAGAGCTCCAGTTTCATGGATAGGACGGTTCGAGCTTCCTCTTCGTTGACCCTGGTCAGCTCTAAGATGCTTGATTTCTCTTCCTTCGCCTGAAGTTCCTACCTAAGCTGCACTATCTCGGCCTCACTTGATGCGATGCAAGAATAAATGTGGTTCAGGGATGTGGATTTCTCGGCAAGCGCGGTCTTAACCTGGTCTACTCGGCCCCGATGCATCTGAACTCCGAGTCTAACATCGACCCGAGCATCGCGCCATGCTTCCAAGCGAGACTCCACCTAACCAACTATATACGAAGAAGCACCTGCTGCTTGCAATTCCTGAAACTTTTGAAGTTTGAATTCTAGGCGGTCAAGGTCATCAGCAATGGCTTTAGCTAACTCAGGGTGACCAGCATCCCGTATCAAAGCCGTTCTAGAGTCAAGGACCAACCTTAACCGATGAAGAGAAAGCCCACTATGGAGAATCTTGTCAATCATCAGGTTCATGAAAGAAAAGAACGACTGGACCTCCATACAGATGATAATCCGATCTGGGTCATCATCTGACATCAGTGCCCTCGCCAGATCATGGAGATGAGAGGTGAACCCTGTAAGAAGATGAAAGGGTGAATATGTCAAAATCGTAAGCCAACAGAGATGTCGTAGTGGATAACCCGTACCTGGCTCTATCGGCATGGCTTCATGGGTTATCGGGTCTATCGGAAGAGGAACCGCCGTTGACACACCAATTGCTGCAGTTGGTCTCACGGCATGTTCGTCAGACGCAGCGGCCATCATGGTACCCAATTCTGGAGGGGCATCAGAATGAGGAATCGGAGAATGAGCATCAGTAGGAGTTCTTGCCAGCAACAAAATAAATTCCTTAGCTTCATCAGATTGTAGTCGTATTAGTCAAGACAGGACTAGTCCTACAATCAACAGGAAGATGCCGTACCGTTAGAGGAATGAACCCCAAGATGCTCGGGATCCCCGCTCAGCAAGATGTCATCTGGGAGATGCTCATCTCGGGAGAGTCATATATCGAATCGACATGGGGTGTCCATAAGCAAGCTATCCTCATCAAAATCCTCTATCGAAAACTGATAATGAGAGGATATAAGTGAAGGAAACATAATCAAAAACCCGCGACGACGTAAATGGCTTACCTCCTACAGAAAGTCGGCCTCTAATCCCATTATCCACGCTTTCTCCGATTCTCTCCCACACACTTGAGGGGTCCTCGACCAATCATTCGGGACATCACCCATAAAGAGTCAATTTTCATCCTACCAATTTATTCTGCCGTAATTACTCCAAAAAGGTATATGAGTATAAATTATTTCCTATTTTGTCGAGAGTTTCGAGAATATTTCATAAAATATTCTTAAGGATAACTCGACAACTCTCAAATCTCCTCCCACGGTGGTTATTACTCCAAAAAAGGTATATGAGTATAAACTATTTCCTATTTTGTTGAGAAGTTCCTGAAAATATTTTATATTTTAAGGATAACTCAACAACTCTAAAAAGTATATGAGTATAAACTATTTCCTATTTTGTCGAGAAGTTCCTAGAGAATATTTTATATTCTTAAGGATAACTCGACAACCCCCAATTTACACCCACTGTGTTCAAAATTCTGACGCCGGACAACGATCGCAGTGGAAAATCACCGATTGGATTTCAAGAAAAATTTTCTGACGTCGGTCAACGCGTCACAATAGAGAATTCACCGATTAAGAGATGAATCTCAGAAAAATTCCTCCCGCTATGGCAAGTGACGCAACGAAGAATTCGTCAGTTCAGGGTTAAGCCTCACGAAATTGGATGGTCAGTCCGACGATAACTCACCAACGCGAGCTAAAATAAGAAAATTCATTCATCGGTTTTCGATTCAAGACTTCAACAGCGGTCAGATAATAAATGCAGCACTGTGATACTTTCAGTCATCCTACAAAGCACTGGATAGCCCGAGAGAATTGGGGAAGTCAAGATTCGAAACCATTTTTATGTCCTATTATACCGACTGAAGGTCGGGGCCTATCATATCCAAAGAATTTCAGCTACTTCTATAAAAGAGCAAGACCGAAACACTTTGGAGGGGGTATCTGTAGGCGTAAAAATTTGCCTAAGTCCTCGACATAGCTCGTGACAGTGGGTGGTCAATCGACAAGCCATCCGATAACATGGTGACGATAAATTGATAATCGACGAGCCGTCCGACGACGTATCGACAAATCATCAAATGGCAAGCAAGTCGACGAGTCGATGAAGCGCGCGAAGTGAATCGACAAGATGTCCAAGTCGACGAATCGACGGAAACGTATAAAGCTAGTCGATGAAGCGTCTAAGTCGACGAGTCAACGAAGCGACGAATCGTGTTCAAACAATGGGATAAACCCGACTCCGAAGCAACGAATCGCGTACGATGGGCCGCGTGCAAGCAACGGAATAAATCCAAACCACGAAGCCTCAAATCAAGCTCGAAAAATAACCGGAGAAAAGCCATGGGGAATCTCGGCCAAATGCCAAGACACCAAGAGGTGTCTCGGCCACCGAGACACCTGATGGTGCCTCGGCCAAGCCGAGACACCTAGAGGTGTCTCGGTCAGCCGAGACACCTAGGCTTACTGGGCTTTTTGCCCAGTTTTGACCCGCATCCGCTTGAAATCCTATAAATACAAGGAGGGGTGCTCATTTGCATGGATCTGAAAATTTTTGAGAAGCCAAAGCCCTGCCAAATTACCTTCTCACCTCAGATCTAAACTTGGGAACGACGACCAATCTTCTTCGACACCAGATCCAGATCTCGGCGAACTCTACAGGGCTATTATCCTCCTTCGTGAGATAATCCCCAGGGCTATTATCCTCCTTCGTGAGATAATATCCTCAAAAATGTTCGAGAGATCGGATCTCAGATCTACATGCATTTTCTCCGGATCAAAACTTTATTTTTTGATCCCGAGAAGAGCTTTGATTTCGCTTGGTCGATTTCATTCGCTTTGGGCTATTATTTCCTTCGTGAAATAACCCATTTCTAACGTGTAGATCTTTCTTTGGATCACGATCACACGGCGGTCCACGGACGGAATAGAGTCCCCGGCACAGTAAATACACCCACGCAAGCGAGGATATGATAAACGGATCCAGCGTTTGTTTTGGTGAAAGAAAGTTATAATTTTTATTCGATTTTCATTGTAATCGGGTCTTATAAAAAGACTTAGTTTATTTTTTGAATTCATTTGTAATTCCATAAAGATTTAACAAATTCAAGTAATGACAATCATCCCGACTTTCACCGCAAACAGTGGTGTGCGGGCATGAAGAATTGGAGAACGTTCTTCGTCATAAACCGAGGTGGCCTGAATACAAACTTTTAAGCATTCTAAAGAAGTATGGCCTTGAGAGTGGCACCCATTGCAATACGTGGGTAGCTTTTCATATATCACTTGTTGTTTGAAGCCATCAAATAGGCCCACCCATATGAATTGCGGTGGGGGCTTTCTCAAATTAATCTCAACACACATCCTGGCTGCACTGGGCGTGCGAGTGTGGCCGTGGCTTTATCGAAGCACAAGAAATGGCCAATTTTGTTGGCTACCGATTCCAAAAATTCTAGAATGAAGCATTGTAGTGGAAGCTACGGCAAGGATAACCAAACTGGAGCCAGGCACAAGTCTTCCTTAATGTGGCAAAGGTTGTGCCATCTGAAAAATTTGTAAAGAAAAGTAATAAGCATCGTTGATGGTCGAGTCAAGACCTTCATGAGGTCCTTGTTGCCCTGAAAGCGTAGTAAAAACACTCTGGAGGTGAGTGGACTAATCAAGAACTGATGTTCGATGCCCCAAGAAATGATTTCCTTGTGGCTAGATTCAAGGGAGGGTCTCCCGCCATGGAACTTCATTACCAAAGCATTAGAGTAGAGCTCCTCCATCTTAGGGAGTTCTGAATTAACAAAGGAGAAGGAGGGGACTCCCTCTCGAGATCCACAGATAATCTTAACTCCCATGCGTGGGATCCGAGCAAAGGACTCCACATCGTTAGCATGAGCTCAAACGAAGCCTGGGCCTCTAGAGCCTCGAGCAGCTTGGGCATACGATATCTGCTCAGGGGCAGAGCTGGTGGCCACTTTGAGGTTGCCGCTGAAAGGCGAGGATGCTGAGGGAGGCAGGGCTTTGCATCGGACTGACAAGGGGGTGGATCTGGCTCAGTTCCCAGAGAGTGAGGAAAAGGAGGAGGGGGGAGCTCACCGGAGGGGGGTGGCGAGGGGCTATGGGAGTTGAATTAGGGATGGGGAGGAGATGTGAGGGCTTGATAGAGAAGATCGGATTAGGGATTTGGTCAGAGGATGGGTATGGGACCATGGGGGTTAGCCATGATGAGGAGGCCGTCGGAGATAGGCTCCGACAGCCCCAAGAGGGGGACAAACTGAAGTGGGTGGTGGAAGACTGAAATCGCCGTTAGCGGACTCTATCCTTCTGTAAACATGGTGATCAAATGAAATATAGAGGCTCAGCATATTTTTTCAAGTATCACTCTTTATCTCTAAACCTTTACACAAATTACACTGTTAATTCTATTCACAGTTCGCGTACTGAGTTCACCATTGAAATTTCTGATTAATCCAAAGTCCATTGAGAGGGATAAGGGTATTTTTGAACTAATTAATGATCAAAATTAACGCGGGATGGGGGTAGAAGACTTTGAATTAAAGTTGAGGCATTGTAGTCGTCATTTGGCAGTTTGACCTAGAGGGAGGACCTTTTTTTAAGGATGGAAACAATTTTCCCTTTAATGCATTCCTACTCTAATATACTCCACAATTACATTTTCATGTTGGATACTAAACTTGCACTAAACAATAAATTCGAGGAGACTTTTGACTGGGTTATTCTTTACCAAATTAAATGAATGAGGATTTACATTTACTGGAAAGCTCTATTTGTCTACTTTCCAGCAAATCAAACATTTTGTGATTTGAATTTTTCTAGAGAGAATTATATTCATTTAAGCGGAGACTAATTCAGTTCACCCGAAAATCAGGATTCATGAACTTAATTAGTTATTGTAGATGCATGCATGTATTAGATATGAAGAATCTTTGTGTTAAATGCATCGAGTCTAGAGAGTTCTTTTGAGTAGTATAAATATCCATGTAATCAACAAGTTTTTTCAAGTCATTCAAATGAAGGTAAAATTCCTATTGGTGACTTCCTCTTCCATATTTTATCTTGTTTGTATGAGTTTGTGAGAGAGCCTGTCACCTTCCAACACTGCAATGGAAGAGGACATCCCTCTACAATTACCTTACCCCCTTCTCCTCTTCCTTACCATCCTGACCATCATCACCTCTTCCCTCCTCCTCCTCTTCCACCGCCGCCAGAGCCTCAGATCCTCCCCTCCCCTCCCTCCATCTCCCCCTTCCCTCCCCATCATCGGCCACCTCCACCTTCTTTCCCTCCCCCTCCACCACTCCCTCCTCCGCCTCTCCCACCTCTACGGCCCTGTCCTCCAGCTCCGCCTCGGCAATCGCCGTGTACTCATCATCTCCTCTGCTGCCGCCATCCATGACTGCTTGGTCAAGAATGACCTCATCTTCTCCGACCGCCCTGCCATACCCCGCGTCAAGAACCTCACATACGACCACACCTCCCTCGGCAATGGCCCCTACGGCCCCTTATTCCGAAGCCACCGCCGCACCACCAACGCTGTTCTCCTCTCCTCATCCATAATCCAATCTCTCTCCGTCAACATCATCCAACAAGAAGTCAAACTTATGTTGAAATCTCTTCTCAGAAAAGAAGGTGACAGTTTTAAGGAGGTGAGGGTACATGAGAGGCTTTGGCAGATGACGATGAACGTGATGATGAGGGCGATAGCAGGGAAGCGGTGCTTTAAGGAGGATGATGATAAGTTTACAGAGATCGGGAGGAAGCTGCATTGGGTGATTGAGGAGTACTTTTTCCTAGTGGGCACGGGGAGCGTGGTTGATTTCTTGCCATTCTTGAAATGGGTGGGGGTGGGGTTGAGGGATCGGAGGAGGATGAGAGGGCTAGAGAATAGTCTGGACGGGCTGATAGTTGAGCTTCTGGAGGAGGGGAGAAAAGAGAGAAGGAAGAAGAAAGAGATGTTGCAGGCTGAGGACGAGGGAAACAAGAAGAAGAGGGACAATAGTAACGTGATTGAGGCTTTGCTGGAGATGCAGGAGGCGGAGGGGGAGGACGTCTACAATGAAGTGTATCTCAAAGGAATATTAGAGGTGCGTTAAAAGGAAAGGCTGTTTTCAGGGTTACTCTCTAAATCTTCCGTAATTTGATATGAATCCCTTAAATATTCCATAAATGATATCAGTCCCTCAAATCATTAAAATTGATTATATATAGGTCCCTTATATCATAAAGGTACTTGCTATTATAGTTCCTCTGGTTAACTTACCTTAGACCCGACCATCCGTGGGAATTATTAATGGCTCCAATCTAGCTTTTCGCACTGAAGTTTCAGTTATACCTGCTAGTTATGTTTCACCACCCATTCCTTTAATGGGTTTAAGGTGAAAAAAAAAAAACCCCCGCGAACTGAAAACCCAAACCCACTTCCTCCATCTCCTCCAATGGTAAAAGAATCTCTTTTAATAAGTTCAACTAAACAATTCCATCGTTACGACTATTAACAAAATTTTGAGCTTTGAGATTCTGTTGTTCACATTCCTGGAAACTTGTGTACTTTAAAATTTACAAATGATTGTATTGTCGAACCTTTGTAGTTGAAATTTTGGCAGTTATACAAAATAATTAAGAAACCTAAAATTATTAGTTACATACATATATGCGCTACTAATATGCTTGGATCATGAACGCAGGGTCTGCTACTAGGCGGGATTCACACAGTATCGCATCAGCTGGAATGGACAATGGCTCTTCTCCTCAACAATCCCGCAGCCAAGAAAACGGCAGCCTCCGAAATAAACACCGTCGTGGGTTCTGACCGTCTCCTCGACTACTCCGACCTCCCCAACCTCCCCTATCTCAACAATGTCATCAAAGAATCATTGAGGCTCTATCCCATTGGCCCCCTCCTCTTCCCTCACGAATCAAGTAATGAGTGCACGATTACAGGCTTTCACGTCGCTCGTGGTACCATGCTGTTTGCGAATGTGTACGCAGTGCATCGAGATCCTGAGTATTGGGTTAACCCTACGAGTTTCAACCCTGAAAGATACTTCGAGAAGAACGAGGAGATTAAAGAGTTGGGGACAGTGTATCTTCCTTTTGGGAAAGGAAGGAGGACTTGTCCCGGGTCAGAGTTGGGGATGAGAGTGATGATGATGGCTTTAGGGGGTTTGCTTCAGTGCTTTGAATGGGAGAGAGTCGGAGAGGAGCTGGTCGACATGAGCGAGAGCTCGGGGATCGCTTTGTGCATGCTTAAGCCTTTCGTGGCCAAGTATAGGGCTCGACAACCTATGCCATCGCTCTTGTCTTAGGTCCTCATGAAAGAAAGAAAATTCTACGATGAAAAATTATAAACTTCGTAGCAAAATATTATGGTAGAATATTGTTATAGTTTGACTCAAATACTTGACATCCAATCAAAACTTGGCATTGGTGATTAGAATTCTAAAATAATTGGTTTGTCCTAAAGCTCTTGGGTCCCACGTCAAGAGTAGCAATCCGTGCACATGGGTTGTTGTTACTTGAATTCTCATTGGATGAGAACTATGAAGATAAGGACAGGTTTGATTCAGTTGGACGAAGTTCAACTATTATTTGGTTTCTTACCCTTTTTATTCTTGAATCCTATTGGTTGTTGGACAGAGATAAGGACAAGCTTGTTAAGGACTCTAGAGTTTGTATTTGGCTACAATTCTTGAAGCTATGATCCAAGAGGTATTGAGGCGGCAGCAGCATTATATATATATGCATAACCCCTGTCATAATTTCTTGAGCCACCCGAGAGTTAAAGCAGAGAAAGGCTAAAGGTCTTTTTGGATTACCTGCAACAAACCCACATATTGTTCAGGGCTTTTTGATCAACTCTTGGTTGGTGATTGAAGGCTCTCTTTTGTTCATCTTTGAGAGATTGTATTGAGATTATAGAGGTGTTATTTGGGATTGAGAGATTGAGAGATTCCACTTTTGTATTCCTCACAATTAGTAAAGCATTCTCCTCCTTCGCCCGTAGACGTAGGCTACAAGCCGAACCACGTATATTTTTGTGTTCGTGTGTAAAAGCTCGTGACCGCACGTGATCATCAAAAACAAACGGGAAACTGACGTGGCACGAATTAATGAGTGTTGGGCGGGATAATAACTACCCTAATTGAGATGGGGAAAAACTGAAGGGGAGAGATCCGAATCAATCCGAATTCTCAAACCGAAATTGAGATCGAGAAGACGAAGCCATCTCAAAAAGGAAGACGAAGCAGAGATTCGAAGTTGGCTGAGAGCATTCCGGTGAAGAGAAGTAGAATTGAAGTGAGGGTCATTCTCGTGGTCCACAAATGTGAGTTTAAATTATGAAAATTTATGGTTTTATGCGTAATTAAGGGATGGGTAATGAAGACCCAAAGTTGGAGACTCATTTAGAAGTTAGGTTTTGTTTACGGGCAAAGTCATTTGGTCATTTAGAAGTTAGGGTTTGTTTAAGGGCAAAGTCATTTGGTCATTTAGAACGTAAAGTTCATGTCTTTTTAATTATTTTTTTTCAATTTTGAACAGATGAGTGGGACTTTCATGGTGAAATTTAGACATGGGGGTGAAGTAGTATTTGGTGAGGGTGATACTGTCGACTATATTGGAGGAAATTTCAATGTTGAATTCATTGAGAAAGATGCATTTTCATTACCTCTGCTTAGACAAAGTCTAGAAAGCTATGGGTACAGCAACATGCTCTTCATGTATTATTCCTTATCAGGTCTGGGGGGTTTGAGGAAATTAAAGACACATGTTGAACTGTTTGAAATGCTTGAGCAAGCCAATAGAGATAGGGTGGTAGAGATATTTGCTGATCACAGTATTGATGTACCTATTGAGGTAACCTTACCATTGGAGAGTGTTGGTGCACCATCATCATCTATCCAAAATCAAGCAGAATCTGCTAAAAATCCTAAACCAACTCAAACCACTCCCAAAAGAACTAAGAAACTAGTGTCAAGGAAAAAGATTACACCTAGAAGGAAATCCCAAATTGGCATGCAATCTCCTAGTCCACCACATGAAAATCCAGATCTTATTCCACCAAAGGACTTCTCAAATCCAATGTTTGATGAGTTAAGTGGTCAAGCTACTGTGGTTGAAGAAGTTGATGAACTTGATGTGAGTGCTCAAGTCAGTGCAGAGGAAAATCAAGATGGAGAAATAAATATGAATGCAAATGCTGGATATGCTAGTGAGAAGTCAGTTGAATCCTTTGATAGTCTAGCTCAAGAGGCTTTACACAGTGACAATGATGAGTTATTTGAAGTAAGGCAAAGAAATAAAAAGCTTTTTGCTGATGTAAAGGGTAAAATTGCTGTTGAAGCTGGGGTGTTATTATCAAACAAAGGTGAAGGTCCTCACAGGAGGGTTAAAATGCACACTGCATGTAAAAGTAGTAATGCATCAAGGCAGACAACAGATGCACCACATGAGACACAGAGTGCTGCACCACTTGAGGAACAAAATGATGCACCACCAGATACACCTCCAACTGTGTCAACTGATGCTCCAAATGAGACACCTAATGCACCTCCTACTGTGTCAACTGATGCACCAAGAGCAGAGGGCAGTGATAAGAGGTTGAACTTCAAAGGTACAAGAGGTAAAGGAGTTATTCCTAAAAAAATAAATGGCCAGATGCTTGGACATCATATGAAGGGGGGTATCAATCTGAAGAATAAGCCAATGATGATGAGGGAGCCATAGAGGACAGTGATGAAGATGAAATTGTGGAAAAAAAGAAAAGAAAAAGGATGGAGGGGGTAAACTACAAGTGGTTCAATGAGGATAATGACATGAGGGCAGTTTACTTTGAAGAGGGGTTGAAGTTCACATCTAGGAACACACTGAAAGAGGCAATTCTAAACTATTCTCTTCAGAACCATTATGACTTGGTGTATGTAAAAAATGACAATAAGCAAATATCAGTCTCATGTGCACACCGTCATTGGCAATTGAATGCAGTCCGGATAGGACACATCGGGCTCATGGCAAATTAAAAGCATACACCTACATCACACTTATAGCGTAACTTTAAAAATAGACTAATTACAGAGGTGTGGTTAGCCCATGAATATCTTGATAAGATTTTAAGGAATCCAAAGTTTAGGCCAGTGGATATGAAAGAGGACATGGTTGCTAATTATCAGGTCAATGTTTGTTTAAGGAAATGTCAAAGAGCTAAAGAAAGGGCCTTAAATCTTTGTGGAGGGCTTGATGAAAAGCAAGATGGTTTGTTGAGACCATATATGAGAGAGTTATGTAGGTCTAATCCAAATACTACATGTGTGTTAAAGGTTATAGATGCAGAGGATGGTCAGCCAGCTACCTTTCTTAGATTCTATGTGTCGTTTGATATCATGAAGAGTACATTTGCACACACATGTAGGAGAATATTTAGTGTTGATGGTTGTTTCCGAAAACATGCTTGTGGAGGACAATTATTGAGTGCTGTTGGTAGAGATGGAAATAACCAAATGTGACCTATTGCATGGGCAATTGTAGAGGGAGAGACAAAGGCTTCATGGCAGTGGTTTCTAAGAGTGCTAAGTACTGATTTGCACATGGGTAGTGGTGAAGGTCAGACTGTCATCTCTGATCAACAAAAGGTAAACTAATTATCTGACATTGACAATTATTGAGTTCTATTTTTTTTTTTTGCTTTTTCTGACATGCTACTTGTCTTAACATGTATTGTAGGGATTGGTACCAGCTATCCATGAGGAGTGGCCAGATATTGAGCATAGACAATGTGCTAGGCACATTTATTCAAATTGGAGAAAGATTCACACAGGTAGATCACTACAAAGGCAATTTTGGAAGTGTGTCAAAGTGACCACTATGGGGGAGTTTGCAAAGGAAACTAAAATCCTGAAATCAATTTCAAATCAGGCATATGAGGATTTCATGTCAAGGGATCCTATCACTTTCTGTAAGTCTCACTTTAAAACCCATAGCAAATGTGATGTGGTGGATAATAACATGGCTGAAACTTTCAATTATTTTATTCTGGTGGCAAGATATAAGTCAATAATATCCATGCTAGAAGATATAAGATTGGCATTGATGGATAGGATGCAACAAAAGTTGAAACTGCATGAGAGATTTCACCTAACAAGTAACATAGCTCCTAGAATATATAAAAAGTTACAAGAGGCATATGAAGAGCAAAAAAAATTGTGAGATTCATTGGAGTGGGACTGATGAAGAGAGAGGGTTTGAAGTTAAACATGGGGGTATCAGCCATGATGTGAGTTTGGCAGATATGACGTGCACTTGTAGGGTGTGGGATTTGACTGGGATACCCTGTGTACATGCTATCAGTGGACTATTGTTCATGAGGAAACAACCTGAAGCTTATGTGTCAGATTACTATGCACATGACACCTATTTGGTAACCTATCTTAAGCTACTAAACCCTGTTGAAGGTAGTAAATTTTGGGATATGGAGGGAGAGGATATGGTCTTGCCTTCTAACATTGCTAAAAAGAAGCTAGGCAGACCCAAAACTGCTAGGAGAAAGAGATCCTAATGAAGAAAGAAAGAAATCTGGTAAGGCATCAAGAGCAGGAGTCCCTACCAAATGCTCTAACTGTCATCAAATTGGACATACAAGGAGGAACTGCTCTATACCAAGACAAACTGCTACACAAGTAAGTGGTATGCACATTTTTAAATTGTTACATCAGTCAATTATGTATTATATGTGCATCTTTTATTGACATTTCAGGCATCACAAGCAACTGAAGAAGCTTCAACTCAATCAGCTGGAATTGGAAGACCAAAAGGAAGAAAAAATAGAATTAGCCAATTACAGGAAAACACAACAAATGTAGGTATCCCTTTACCAGCTGCATTAATAAGAGAGAGTAGAGCCAGAAGAATTAGAAATTTACAGCAAAGAGGACATGTTGGAGGCAATGGTGATGAAGGAAATTCACAAGGCACAGGAAGGGATGGAATAAGAGGCAGAGGAAGAGGTAGAAGCAATGCATCAAGGATACCTGAAGGTTATGGCATATGGCAAGGAAATGATGGTCAAATGGCATATAGAGCTTCAGCTGAAACAGCTGCCAGAATCATTCACACTCCATCACAAAATGATTCCCAAGTGATAGAGTAAAAGTTAGTTTGCATGTTGCTTGTAATTTTGTAAACTTTGAAAGATAGTGACACACATGTATTATATTTTGCAAGCTTTGTCTAACTTATATGTATGTGGGAGTATATTTTGGGGGCTGAAAGTATTCCATGTACATGATTTTTAGTGATGTCACTGAATTCTCAATATTGCAATGATAATCTGGATAATATGTGTATGTGACATTCTCGATTATGAATGCTGATTGTAATTTATTGACAGGATGATGATGAACATAGTGTACATGCCTAGAAATTGAATAAAACTTGCATGTACATGGTGTGGACATGCCCAGTTTTTGAATAAAACATGCATCATGTACATAGTGTACATGCCTAGATTTTGAATAAAACTTGCATATACATGCCTAGATTTTGAACCAAACATGCACGACACCAAACACTTTCACACATTCAGATAAATACTTCCAAACAAACCTGATCAAGATTAATCTTTCATTTGATCAAAATATCTATTACATAAGTCAAATTCCTTTCTCAGGAATCAGATACAAATACATTACACCCATCAAATAACATATTAACTTACCCTATTCTAACAACATACAAACCTAAGCACAGTGCAAGCAAAGTAAATAACCAAATAACCCTAAACAACATCTTCATCTTCATGTTCAGTGACTGAATTTCATCTTCCATCAAAGATCTTTCACTTCTTAGTTTTACCATCTCTTGCAAACATGTCTCAGTTTCACCATTACACAAATCAAACTCCTCGTTCATCTTGGCAATTTTTTGATGACAGTCCCTTAGCTCCAATTCACATCCTTCAATTATGTCATGATTTGTCTTCAACGTGCTCCTCAGTTCACTGATTTCTTCTCTTAGCAATGGAATTAGCTTAGAAGCAGCAGGACACATAGGTGCGTCAAACCACTCCCACATCCTACAACCGCCCCTCTGATAACAAAGAAAAGAAGGGAAAAAATCTCATAATCATTTCCAAATGTGCAACTAAAATTTTTTTTAACTTACACTGTACTTTGAGCAACGATAGAACCTACGTCCTGGATTCTCATTTGTCATAGACGTGTATACCTCGCACTCCAATCCACACTGGCAAATTTTCACACCACAATTCTTAGCAGCTTCATTCCACCGTCGTATGCACGACAATCTGTTGAAACCATGGGCATACCTCACGCCAATGCTCTGAGCGAACTGGAGCTTAAAGACGACATGAGTTCTTGCAGTGAGAACAAATTCTGCCCAATTTCAGAAAATCGATCCAATTTAGAGTTTCCCACTTCAAAAGCCCTAATTTCATCCCCAATTTGATTCCCTTATCAGCTAACTGCCCATTGCCATGTCATCAAATTCGTGCCACGTCAGTTTCCCGTTTGTTTTTGACGATCACGTGCGGCCACGAGCCTTTTTTTAGCCGGTAGGTGAAGTTCCGGTGACGGAAATGCCAAAAGGTCGCCGAATTGTAACTTTATAGGCCAAAAAGTCGCCTAAGTCAGTTTTTAGGCCAAAGTGGTTTAAGTGTGTCACTTTATAGGCCAATTTGGTATTTTAGCCCATGTAAATGTGTGCATGTGGTGTATATGCTTGTGATTGAACAATGCGAGCTGAAGGTTTTATAATTTGATGAGTGGGCCAGTAGATCATGGTATCATAATAGAGACATACAAGCTTGGTATTTGTCTCTAATCACATGTTTCCCGAAGATTTCATTTCGAGATCAGGGATAATTATGTTCTACATATTGTTTAAGGATCTAAGAGGGTATCTGGAAATGATTATGTTCACATAACATGTCTGAAGATGAAGCTGATGCTTTTTTGAAGAACTTTGAGACTGATCTTAACATTAAACTTTATTGACATACTATGGTAATGGTTTTTTATAGTGGCAGTTGTTTAGCTAAATAGTAACAAGTGTTTTACTCATGCTCGCATGGGTGGACTTGGTTAATCAATAATATTTTAAAAGGAAGACTAATCCATCAACTTTAAATATTTTGGGGTTAATTTTAGAAAATTATGATGGATGTCTCAGAAAATCCTCCTCAACTATTTTAATTTGAGAAACCCTCTTAAATTTGGGCATATTATAGATAACCTTACTCAACTTTGAAAATTTAAAAAAAAAAGCCCACAACTATGGGGTGTCTCATAGAACCCCTCTAATCTTTCACACTTTTCTCACCTAACCTCCCTAACGTCATTTCAAGATATAAAATAACTGAAACATTCTTTTGAAAGTCAATACATTCGGTTAAAACAAACTTTGACCCGCAAAAAATAGAATCTTGATCGATCAATTTACAATGAGTTTTCTTGATCAATTTACAATGATTTTTCGTTCTTTCTCCTCTCTTTCTCTTATCCTATAAAAATCAGAGCAATTTTTTTAAAAATTGAGGAGTATTTTGGTCTTTTCTCAATCACCTACTTGCCATGTGGCATACTAGACCTAACGGTGTTAGTTTTTAGTTTGTAATGTGAGTAGAGTTCATGGGTGTTTCTCAAATTTTCAAATTTGAGGGGGTTAATCTATGATAAGCTCAAACTTGAAGGATTTCTCAAATTAAAATAGTTGAGCGGGTTTTCTGAGACACACCCCATATTTGAGGGGAGTTGAGTGATAAAAGTTCAGGGGGGTAACTCATATTTTCATAGTAATGAGGGCTATCTACAATATGCCTAAAGTTGAAAGGGGTTTTCTCAAATTAAAATAACTAATGGGGTTTTCTAAAACACACCCCATAATTGAGGGGGATTTTCTACAATTAACCCATGACTAGTGTTTTAGCCCGTGCTAAGCACGGTCTTATTGTAATTCATCTATATTTCATCACGTTTCATCACTCTCTGTTTGGTGTAAAAATCTCCTCTCGGATTTGTATTGTTCGAGTTGTTTGTTTACAAATCAAGAATCGCTTTTTACAACAGAAGCGAAGGGAAGGCCCTTCTTGTTTAACGTGGGTTCGTCGGTAGCGGTAGGACGCCTCTCTCGATGCTCGAGTCGAGTTTGCTTCCCTTGGACGATCCGATCGACGTTGCGGTCGAGCTTCAGTACGCAGTAGAAGCTCGGAGTTGATGGAGTTCAGTTCTACCCAAGCTTGATGAATTGCCAAGGCCGAATTTGTGCTCCAGAGGCTAGCATGCAAGAGTTTGCGAAGAGCCAAGAGTCTGCAGATCTGAGAATTCAGATTGAGACTTTCAATTTGCCAAGCCTCTCCAAAAAAATGCCCCCCTTCTCATGTGGAGATGGTGGCTTATAAATAGGCAAGGAGAAGCATGGCCACTTTCTTGATTTGTGGGGTATGGCCATGCCCAGTTGAGGAGAGCCATACTCTCTATAGTGACATCCCTTTGACTTGTGGGATGTGACCACTAATGGGTGAGGAGCACCATGCCCTCTGTGGAATGTGACCACTATGGGATGTGACATCTCCCATGCTTCAAGTGGGCGGTCTTAGGAAGCCTGCGGGCGAGCTTGCCTTATGCAGACGAGCTTCAAGCATCTTGGTAGTTGGCGACCACAGCGAGCTTGGTCTTTGGCGGGCTCGCATGCGCGAAGCCAGCCTTCAGCGGCTTCCAAGCAGGCGAGCCAGGTATGGATGGCGAGCTCGAGCATTGGTGGCGATCTCAAGCTACAGTGTATGCAAGCTCAAGCACAAGTTCGGGCGAGCTCCAGCTACAGCGCGAGCTCTTGGTCCTCAGGCAAGACTAGATCATACAGGCGAGCTTGGGGCTGTCAGGCGAGCTTGGTTCAGGCGAGCTTGGCCTTCAGGCGAACTCATGCCTTCAGGCGAGCTTGAGCTTCAACCCTTCAGGCGAGCTTGCGGGCGAGCTTGCTGATTATCACATTTTAATTACATTTTTATACCCTTATTACCTATGTTATATGAATAACGATATTACTAATAATCATTTTTATCTTATTTTGCGTGCTAATAAAGAAATAATGAATAAAAGCCCAAATGACTCAAATTCTCTCAATTTCTACCAATTTTGAAGCCCAAATCAAGACAAACAAAGGCCCAAGATACCAAATTGATCCAAGAGAAATTCGTGAAGAAAAATCAAGAAAAGACAAATTCGGTTGGAAACCATCGGTTGACCAACGGTTATTAACGGTTATTAACCGATCGCCAACCGATCGGTTTGCAACAGATTCCGATTAATGGTGGATTTCTCTTCCTTTTGGCTAAGTTTGATCCAATGGTTCACATCAACTTCGTTGGCTATAAATAGGGTGAATGCCGAGGGTTTTGAGTGTGAAATATTTTGTAAAACTCCATTTGGAGAGGAGGGTTACTCTTAATTGAGGAGACCTTCCAAAATTATAACTTTTGTCACACAATAAATGAAATTTTTCACCCTTCAATTTCCTTTTTCTTCTTCTAATCCAAGGACCAAAAGGAGGATTAGATTAAGATCGAGTTGTTGGTTTTCCTTTTATTTCTTTTTATTTTCTTTCTTGTTCATTTAATTGCTTTGTAGCTTAGATTTACTTTCATGCAATTTAATTTCATGCAATTTACTTTCATGCAATTTACTTTCATGCAATGTATTTAATTCTTGTATTTACTTTCTAGAATAGATTTTTCTTTTCTTTAATTCACCTTGAGGCTAGAACCCTCTAGGGAATTACCCTTTTCTAAGTGTGGAGCTAATACTTGTGGGATCCCTAGAGATTGTTTGAAACTAGCTAACAAATCCAACTCATTCTTGTGAGATTGAGATAAGCTAAGTGGATCTACTCTAGATTCCTCATATCTTTAATTAATCCTCCATACTTTACCTTCTTGATTTTGCTCTTATCCTTGTTTTTATTTGTTTGTTATTTTCCTTTATTCTTGATTCTTGATTTCATTGATTTTTACTTCTCTCTCAATCTCATATTCCCTACATGTGCATATAATCTCAAACCTAGTTTTGTTATTATGTGCATATAACCACAACCATATTCCCAACTTCATTTTCTCCTCTTTTGCACATAATCCACAATCCACTCTCTCTTACCTCTTCACCACCACTATCACCATTTTCTCACTTTCATTTTATTTTAATAACTCCTAATTGTCACGCGCATAATTTGAGAACCAAAACTTGAACAAAACTCTTCCTACTTCCCGTTCCTCGTGGGATCGATAATCTTATATACTATAACTTGATAAAGGTTGTATACTTGCAACTTAGGAGGTAATCATTTATTTCCCATCAAGTTTTTGGCGCCGTTGCCGGGGAACGGTGCATAAGTAGGATTTTGATTAACTTCTGTTCCTTATTTTGTGTGTTTTCTTTTGTGTAGAAACTTGGAGCTTGAAGATCAAGAGTTGAAGACTCAAGATTGAAGAATTGCCTCCAACGAGGCTTTGGATAGCTTTTGCGTGGGTAACTTCTCTATCTAGTATTTTCAATTCCACCCTTTAGATAGTTCATATACATTAGAGACAATTAGGATAATAAAAAAATTAAAAAATTAAAATAAAAAAAAAAGATTTTTACCCTTGTCGACCCTAATAAACTTCATTTCTTTGATTGTCGACCATAATAAAAAAAAATAAAAAGATTTTTACTTTTACATCCTTTTTAGTTGCTTTTAATTCCTAGGGTTGCATTTCTTATAATAGTAGGAATTCACCAAGTGATTTGAGCATCTTGATTTGGCACACACTTGAAAATATCTTAAGGGCAAAACCCATTAATCAAGATAAGGTGAGGGATTTCATCACCCTTCCCTTAACCCAAAAATCACTAATTCCTCACTACACTTACCCAAGCCTCTTAAAATTTGATTAGACGTTGGCCCCTAAGGATTCGAGCTCATTAAGGAACAAGAAATCCTTAAGTGAACCGGTCCAAGTTTATCTGGATTAATTGGTGTCTAAGGCAAGGTTTAGGGGTTGCGTAAGGCGCTCCGAAAGGAAAGAGGTACTTAATTGATCTTTGATCTCCCTCTAGTACTATCCTTACCTGGCTAATTACCCAAGTAAACTTTGATCTTTTCATTAAGAAAATTTTTGGTTAGGAGCTGGTCTAAGTCAAATTTAGGCTTAACCCTAGAGTTAGGGTGATTGAAAAGTGATTGCCTTTATTTGTTTTTAGTAGTTTTTCCTTATTTTTTTTTCTCTCATCATCTTCTTAACTTTTTCTCTTGTCATTTTTCAAATAAAAAAAAATTTGATTTTGGTGTATGCAAACTTGGGTTAGGGATAATACCAATCGTTTAATTCGTTTTGATCCATCTCTTGAACCAAACGAAATGGCCAATACCAACCCACCTGTTCTTCAAGATGTTTATTACCCCACTAGAAATGCAATCCCCTCTTGCATAAAACTCCCCGAGGTCAATGGAGCAAATTTCGAACTTAGACCGCATTTTATTAACATGCTTCCCAAATTCCTAGGAGTAGAAACCGAAGACGCTTACATTTTCATCTCCGAATTTGAAGAAGTTTGCCTCATGATCAAGATGAGGGACTTAACCGAATATGCGATCAAACTCCGATTTATTCCATTTGCCCTTAAGGACAAAGCCAAAAAATGGCTGTATAGCTTGCCCACAGATTCTATCTCAACTTGGGGTGAATTTGTGAAAGTTTTTCTAAAAAAATTCTTTCCTATCCACAAAACGGTCAAGCTTAGAAACAGCATTCAAAAATTTTAAAATTGTCCCAGGAGAACCTTTTTGAAAGTATTTTGACAAATTCAAAGATCTTCTTATCCAATGTCCTCACCATGGTCTTGAAAAGTGGCGATTATGCCAAATCATTTATGAAGGATTGGATTATTCTTCAAAAACTTTCTTAGAGTCAATGTGTCAAGGGGATTTCATGAAGAAAAATGCAGATGAAGCTTGGGACTTTTTAGAGAGTTTATCTGAGAAAACCATGCAGTGGGAACATTGTGATGACCGTGTTTCATCAATTTCCCAACCCAAAACCAGTGGTCTTTCCTTAGAAACGAACATAGCCTCTGAAGCAAAGATGGCTACAATCATGCGTAGGTTAGAAGCTTTAGAAGTCAAAGAATGAGCTCCAGCTCAAATCAACCAAGTTTCTGCCTCAGGTTGTCATAACTGTCTGTCTCCATCTCATGTTTCAGAGGAATGTCCTCTTTTAGGATCCGGTCAGCCACTAGGTCAGATAAACGCTGCATTCCAGCGTCCGGTGAATGATCCATTTTCTCCAACCTACAATCCAGGTTGGAGAAATCATCCGAATTTTGCATGGAACCAGGGAAACTACTCCGGAAATCAAAATTTCACTCCCTCTTCAACCCAACAATTCTCTAGGGGCAATGCAGTTCCTCTCAATTTTCAACAACCAAATCTGTCATTTCAAAATCAGTCTCCTCATCACCAATCTGCAAATCACACTCCTCAAATTGCTGATCATGATAAACGTCTTAATGTTCTGGAAAAGGGTCTAGAAACTTTGATTAAAACCTCTACACAGACCACGAACTTATTGACTCAAACATCAAACACGTTAAATTCCTTCATGCAATCAACCGGGCAAATCCTCACTTCCAACACTCAAGCCATAGCTAGGTTAGAAACCCAACTTGGTCAACTAGCTAATGCCATGAGTGAGAGAGAGAAAGGAACTTTTCCGAGTCAACCCGTGCCCAACCCAAAGGACACAGGATCAAGTTCAACTTACCAAGCTGAAGTGAATGCAATCCATTCACTACGGTCAGGTAGACAGGTCGATAATCAGGTTAGAATGCCTCTAAGTAAAACCCTTGAACCAGAACAAATTCTCTCTCCATCTGATATCTCTACTCAGAAATCACACCCTTCTGATGACTCAGAACCTGAACCAGAACCAGAGTCTAATCAATTTAAACCAGTTGCTCCTTACCCGGATAGACTCAGGCCTAGGAAGCACTCCTCTCAGGAGGAGAAAATTCTAGAGACGTTCAAGCAGGTTAAGGTCAACATTCCTCTTTTAGATGTCATTGAACAAATTCCTTCTTATGCCAAATTTTTAAAGGAATTATGTACCAAAAAGAGGCAAATAAATGTTCCAAAGAAGGTCTTTCTCGCCGCCAATATCAGTGAAGTCCTCTCAAAATCTGTACCATTGAAACATAAGGATCCAGGTTGTCCTACCATCCCATGTATCATTGGTAATACTCGTATCGATAAGGCTTTTAGACTTAGGGCCGCTGTCAACTTGCTCAGATTCGATCTACCAACAACTAGGTGTCGGGGAACTCAAGCCAACTAGATGCACACTTCAGTTAGCTGATAGATCTGTTAAGGTCCCTATGGGTGAAATAATAAATGTATTGATAAAGGTTGGAGACTTTATTTTTCCTGTTGATTTCGTAGTCCTGGAAACGCAACCCTTTTCCAATCCCAAAGGACAGATACCCGTGATCTTAGGAAGACCGTTCTTAGCCACTTCTAATACTCTCATCAACTGTAGAACTGGTCACATGAAGCTGTCTTTTGGGAATCTGACTGCTGAACTTAACATTTTCAATCCAGGAAATAATATTGATAATCAGCCTTTCAAAATTAATTACATCCAAGAAAGTTTAACAGAAGTAGAGAATGAATCTGACATTAGTTTTGAGGAAATCTTTCATGAGGAACTGGAAATCTTAAAAAAATCCGGTTTTATTTTTCAAAATGAGGAAACTGTGTTGAATACATGCCTCTTGAATGCAACATTCGAAGAACTCTTTTCTGATGAGCTTAGATTTTGAAAGAGCAACCAAAATATCAAATTTTCATTAATCAAAATCTAAGTTCAAAATGCATAACACCAATAAGACCTACCTTAATTTCTTTGCAAAACACATTGCAAACCTTGGAATTTTCAGAATTTGAGAACATCATTGATTATATCATCTTGAAATTCTTTAAATTTCGGGTAGAATTTTCAACAATAAGGTAGGATTTAATGTAGAATGTGAGCTTCTCATGTTTTATCTTTTATTCTACATTTTATTTTTTGTCCCACAATAATAATAAAAGAATTTATTCTTCTCTCATGTGAGAGTTTCTTGTTCTTTTCAAAAAAAAGAGAGAGAAAAAAGAGAATAAATTTTCGACTTCACCTTCTCATACCAAAGGTAATTCTGAAATTTTTATCATTGTTCAAGTCGACCGAACAAATGTAAGTGCTTCCATTCTTATCTGTTTTACTTTGTGCATAATAGAATTTGCATTGAGGACAATGCAAAATTTAGGTGTGGGGTGGGAATTAGTCATTTTGCTCTTTATCTTAGTCATTTTTCCTCTTTTCATCAAAAAATCACTTGCCAACTTAATAGAGTTGATTAATAATTGATCTATTTGATAGAATTTAAGTCTTCTAATCCTTAGTTAGTTCTATACTCAAGTTTACCTTTTATGATAACTCCAAATAAATTTCTTAAGAAATGATTGTCAAAGTAGTATACTTTACTTAAGTTTTAACTTAGATTTTAATTAAAGTAATGAAAGTTTTGCATGCCTAACTTAGAGTTGAAAATAAATTTTCAAAGTTGTCTTGATCCAAATATTGTTCAGAATATATATACATATACACATATATATTATACTAACTTAACAAAAGAAGAAAAATTTCTCTTAAAATCATTGGTGGTTCTATTTTACTAAGCCTAAGTTGGTGAGTAATTAAGCCCGAGGAGTATTTCTATGCTTAATGACCTAAGCCCAATGGGTTGGGATTCATTGGCCCAAAACTCGCTAAATGGTCACTTAGAAAGCCGATTAAAAGAACAAAACCACCAAGGAATAAAGAGTAAATAAAAAAATTAAAAAAAATATATCATACTAACCATGTTTTTATATATAGTTATATTTGTATATGTTCTTGAAGAATTAAATGGATTAAAAGACTTGAAGTTTGTTTAAAACAAAGAGTTAGCATGTTCTTTTCAAAACTTTTAAATTAAAATTTTGAGTTAAACTTAGTTTTGTATAACTATAATGGAAGGATTTTCTTAAGAAAATTACATTGGAGTTATGATAAAACGTTTTCTTGAGTATTAACCAACTTCAATTGGAATGTTTAAAGATATCAAATGAATTAATTATTTTATTAACTTCTTTAAATTGGCAAGTTGACTAATTTTGTGGGTATATTCACTGCAAACCCTCACGAGACTACAACTCGCCC
Organism: Asparagus setaceus; assembly: GCA_012295165.1. Taxonomy (NCBI): domain Eukaryota; kingdom Viridiplantae; phylum Streptophyta; class Magnoliopsida; order Asparagales; family Asparagaceae; genus Asparagus; species Asparagus setaceus. Next base: position 28,026,758 of record CM022704.1, on the reverse strand, counting down.
ACTAGGGTAACCTAGGGGTTTAAAGGCTTGTTGTATGCGCTAAATACAACCGCGATTCTGCGAAAGTGAGTTAGGTTTTCTTTTATTTTCTTTGCTAGAGGACTAGCAAAAGCTTAGGTGTAGGGTATTTGATTATCACATTTTAATTACATTTTTATACCCTTATTACCTATGTTATATGAATAACGATATTACTAATAATCATTTTATCTTATTTTGCGTGCTAATAAAGAAATAATGAATAAAAGCCCAAATGACTCAAATTCTCTAATTTCTACCAATTTTGAAGCCCAAATCAAGACAAATAAAGGCCCAAGATACCAAATTGATCCAAGAGAAATTCGTGAAGAAAAATCAAGAAAAGACAAATTGGTTGGAAACCAATCGGTTGACCAACCGGTTATTAACGGTTATTAACCGACGGCCAACCGATCGGTTTGCAATTCAGTTAATGGTGGATTTCTTCCTTTTGGCTAAGTTTGATCCAATGGTTCACATCAACTCGTTGGGCTATAAATAGGGTGAATGTTGAGGGTTTTGAGTGTGAAATATTTTATAAAAACTCCATTTGGAGAGGAGGGTTACTCTTAATTGAGGAGACCTTCCAAAATTATAACTTTTGTCACACAATAAATGAAATTTTCACCCTTCAATTTCCTTTTTCTTCTTCTAATCCAAGGACCAAAAGGAGGATTAGATTAAGATCGAGTTGTTGGTTTTCCTTTTATTTCTTTTTCATTTTCTTTCTTGTTCATTTAATTGCTTTGTAGCTTAGATTTACTTTCATGCAATTTAATTTCATGCAATTTACTTTCATGCAATTTACTTTCATGCAATGTCTTTAATTCTTGTATTTACTTTCTAGAATAGATTTTTCTTTTCTTTAATTCACCTTGAGGCTAGAACCCTCTAGGGAATTACCCTTTTCTAAGTGTGGAGCTAATACTTGTGGGATCCCTAGAGATTGTTTGAAACTAGCTAACAAATCCAACTCATTCTTGTGAGATTGAGATAAGCTAAGTGGATCTACTCTAGATTCCTCATATCTTTAATTAATCCTCCATACTTTACCTTCTTGATTTTGCTCTTATCCTTGTTTTTTATTTGTTTGTTATTTTCCTTTATTCTTGATTCTTGATTTCATTGATTTTTACTTCTCTCTCAATCTCATATTCCCTACATGTGCATATAATCTCAAACCTAGTTTTGTTATTATGTGCATATAACCACAACCATATTCCCAACTTCATTTTCTCCTCTTTTGCACATAATCCACAATCCACTCTCTCTTACCTCTTCACCACCACTCTCACCATTTTCTCACTTTCATTTTATTTTAATAACTCCTAATTGTCACGCGCATAATTTGAGAACCAAAACTTGAACAAAACTCTTCTTACTTCCCGTTCCTCGTGGGATCGATAATCTTATATACTATAACTTGATAAAGGTTGTATACTTGCAACTTAGGAGGTAATCATTTATTTCCCATCACTTGCCCTGTGCAGACGAGCTTCAAGCACGCAGGCGAGCTCCAGGTCTTCATGCGAGCTTGCTCTTGAGGCGAGCTAAGCTCCTTTGCAGGCGAGCTTGCTCTATAGGCGAGCTCCAGAACATGCTACGAAGAACAGATCGTAACTTTCAAACCGTACGTCGGAATTGGACGAATTATATATGAAAATCGACTATCTCGACGAGACGGAGCCAACCAAACCCACCCGAAGGGTTCGGTTTGCTCCGGTCATTTTGCCCAATTCCTTCCGGTTTGAGAGATATCAGCATTTTTGTCTATTTTGTAAAGTCAAGCATTCGGGTGAACTTAACCTTTAGGCAGGCCTGACTTTCCTCAGGTGGGCCTGACTTCACTCAGATGGATCCTTAAGCTCTTTTGCTTATTCCGAGTTGCTTGTGCAGGGATCGAGGCAATTTTTATTGCCTACACTCTCATTCTAATATAATTTTAAATTTCTAACGATTCAACTCCCTTCGAAACACGTGAACCCCACTCTCACCCACCCCCGTTGAGGTTTGAAAATATATCATTGTCTGGAAATTATAATAAAGTTAAAAATTAAAAGATAATAAATCATAATTAAAATCGTATTAATAAATATGGTAATTATGCTAGTTATATTTCTGCACTAATTAATTTTTAATGGGTTATTTTTATGAATTTTCTTATATCTAATGTAATTTCCATTTTATCTATTTACAGGTTATTTTAAATGGAAAAGGCAACTCAAAACAATTCTAAGAACACCAAAACACATTTACTACAATAAACTGACTTTTATCTTATTAGTTTTCTAGTTTTGTATGGTATTTACTTTATGTTTAATTATACTTGTATTTTTTCCTATTTATTTTATGCAATAATATGAATGTATAGTCATGTATTTACTAATTTTATTATTGTATGCCTATTTCATTTGATTTCTATGACCTATATTATATCCAAATAAACTTGATTGAATTTATTGTAATTTTTTCAACTTAAAAAAGGTTAATCTAGAAGTTTTCTTAGTTTAAATCCAAGTAGGTCAAATTTATGTTTAATATCGTATGATATTGATATTTGTTATATATCAAAAAGAAACCACTAATTTCTAACAATTGTTATGAGATATCCAGTTAGATTTTTGTTATCAAACATCAATTATAAAAAGTAAAAATAATAATAATTGTAGCAAAGGGAAATATTTAAAGACTTTCATTAATTGTAAATTCTAACCTAGAGTTTAATCAAGAAAAGAGGCTCAATTTATAATTCTAAACACATTTTATTGAGTTCTAAAAATATAAATAAAATAATTAGAGAAAATTTGAATATTTAGAAACTTTCATTAAGCAGAAATTCATTAATAATTGAGAATAAAATTTAGGATAATAAAAATTTAATAGAAACAAATCGAATTAATTGAAATCAAGGATAAAATTGGATATTAGTTAAGTAAACTAAATAAATTTAGTAAAAGTTAGATTTTGAATAAAATCAATCAAGAAATCCTATCCAAATAGTTCTCAAATAATTTAAATCTCTAAAATTTCATCCTCTTTATTTTTTCCATTATTTTAAAAAGCCGATACAATTATATTATATTAAAATGATATGATATAAAATAAAGAAAAGTAAGATAAATACCATGAGTGTTTAAAGTCAAGAGAAGAGCCCCAATTGCAAATATCTCTTGATCCAAAAATGCAAAATAAAATTAATAGTTTGAAAAAGAGCTTAAAACTATTAAGAATTCATGAAAAGAGCGAAAAATTATAGCTTATTGGTCTTATCTGAACTCATCAAAGGATTATCCTGAAAAATAATATTAAAAATTATTAAAATTCATGAAAAAAACAAAAATTATTTGTGAAATGTTTTTTGGAAGAATAGTTGAGGACCCATCAGAAGTGTAGAGGTAAAGAAAAAGGAGGGGTGGGAGGGGATTTTGTATATTTAGGATTATGTTAAATAATATTTATTTTATGAATATTTATAAAATAATTATCAAATTTCAAATAATTAGCAATTTACAAAATATTTCAATTTCAATAAACATTTGGTTTTGAAATGAAAAAATATAACAAATTAGTTAACAAACTAAATTATTTTCTAAATTTAAAAAAGAGGGAACAGTTTGTTTTATAAGTTAAAACAAATCTATTTTTAATAATTATGTTACCAATAATAAATTTCTAACTCCAAAACAATATTAACAAAAGATACCTAGAATATATGATATTTGTTAACAAATTTGTTATATTTTATATAATTATATGTTATAAAATCTGAAAATAAAAAGTAAATAAAATATTAAAAATTTCAGGCATATCCTATATTAATTATGCTTATGTTATATTTTATATAATTATATATATTTTGAATAAAATCCGAATATAATATGATATTTAAGCATATGATCTATTGAAATTATTTATAATTTAACAGATTTAGTTACCAAAACAAATTTGACTAATAATCTAACATATAAAAGAGAATTTTATTTTTGTAAATATGAACAAATTATGAAAGTTAGTATTTTATTAGACCTCAAGTCAACTATAATATCTTGATTAAGTTATCAAAAATAAATTTGCACATATAATATAGTTTCTATATCCATTTAAAATTTAAAAATAGAGGGAAATAAAACTATAAATGTATGTAATATATCTTAAAGATAATAAAATATGGGTAAATCATATTTTTAAAATTTACTTCTATCAGATAATGAAAATTTAGATATATGTGGGATCCGTCAATAAATTTTACATCTAAAAGATATTTTATTTATATCTTTTATATGATATAAAATCTAAAAATAACGGGTAAATCAAAGCCTAAAAAATAAAAATATCCTATATTAATTTGTTATTTAAAAATTAAATAGATAATTTCATATTTCAGAAAAATCCAAAAATAATCAAAATTCCAAAAATCATAATATTTAAATCAAATTAAAAATAAATGAAAATAGGAATAATTTTAGTATAAACTGATATTTTGTTTAAAATTAAAATTTTAAATTCCAAAACTATATATATATATATATATATATATATATATATATATATATATATATATATATAAAGAAAATATAAAAATTTATGAATATAATCCTATTCTCATAAAATATTAAGGAGGTATTTATTTCATTGAATCAATTATTGAAATATTTATTTTTATACTAATTATTAATGAATCAATTATTGACAATTATGCAGATAAACTCATATTTTAGAAAAATATTAAAAATAATCAAAAATTCAAAAAATCAGAATAACCAAATAAAAAATAATTTTAAGACATATATAAAAATAAAATCTGGATATTTTATGATTTATGAAAATAGAAACAAATTTCATATAAACTAATGTTTTGAATAAAATTAGGTTTTCATAAATTTAAAAATTTATTTTTGGAACTATAAAAATCACAATTTATGAAAAAAATCCTATTTTTAAAAACATTAGATAATAAATCTGATCTACAAAAATAAATATATAAGAAAATTATGATTTTAACTAATTTCTTAATCATTATTATATTTAGTATACAAATATTATACAATCATAACTCATGATAAATATTTGTTGCAAAATCTATTCTAAAGATTATGATCCAAAATATTACATTCAGAAACTTTAATAAATAAAAATTAATATCATAAACTTCAAAACTAAAAATTAGTGAATAATGTTTTTGAACTATTTAAAATAAAAATAAAAAATTCAAATTAATTTACGTATTCATTAATCGTTATTACTATTTTTGAAAACGTTTGCAATTAATTTATTTCAAAATTGATATAAAATTCAAAATAATTTGAAAAATAGGAACACGATCTAAATTTGGTAATTTGACTAAATTAAGAATTTTTCTATTAGTTTACTTAAAATATGAATCAGTTGTATATAAATTTAGTAACTTGAATTTGGTAACAAAATTTTATAATTTGAAATTCACTGAAGTTTTGAAATTATTTAACATCAAAATTATTACTAAATTTGGTATAAAAATAAAATTTGACAACTATCTTTAAAATTACAAAATCTAAATTAAAATTTGAAATTCCAAAACTAAATAATTTCAAAAAAATTTCTGAATTATTTAAAATAAAAATAAAAAATCAAATTAATATCACAACTTTTGAAAATAGAAAACCGAATAAAATTAAAATTTCAGAACTATTTAAAAAGTATAAAATTTAAATTATTTTAGGTATTCATTAATCTCATAATAATTAATATTTTTGAAAATTTTGAAATTAATTCATTTCAAAAATTGCAATTAAATTTGAAAAATAGGAACACAATCTAAATTGGGTAATTTTTAGATTTCATTAATCTCATTATTTCTATTTTTGAAAATTTTTAAATTAATATATTTCAAAATTCGTATTAAATTGAAAATAATTTGAAATTAGGTCGTGATCTAAATTGGGTAATTTAAGTAATGTAAGATTATTTTTCTATTAGGTTACATAAAATATGAATCAATTATACATAAAATTAGTAACTTGAATTTGGCAACATAAATTACGTAATTTGAAATTTAATGAAGTTTTGAAATTATTTAACCTCAATGTTAGTACTAAATTTAGTGTAAAAATAAATTTTCACAACTATCTTAAAAATACAAAATCACCAGAGGTCAAAAACAAAATATATTTTTAAAGAAAATTTTTAAATATTTTTAATAAACTGAAATTAAAAAATTAAAACTTTTGAAAATATTAAATTTATTTTCTTTAAAATATCAAAATTTAACTTCCCAAAAAGATATACAAACCTAAAATCTTTAAATGATATATATTAAAAATTAACTTCCAAAATTTCTAAAATTAAATTATTTAAATTATTAAAATTAACTATACAAACCGAAAATCTTAAAATTAATTACCAATTTGATACTATAATTTTGCAATATTATTACCGATAATTCATATTTTGTCAAAACCAAATATATATTTTCAAAACCAAAAATATTTTTAAGAAACCAAAGTTTTAAAAATTATAAAAATCCAAAAATATTAAAACAATTTATTTTCTCAAAAATATCAAAAATTAACCTCAAAAACGATATACAAACCAAAAATCTTTAAATGATATATATTAAAAATTAACTTCCTGAATAACTTCCAAATTTTCTAAAATTGAAATATTACAATTATATTTAAATTATCAAAAATTAATTTCCAAATAAGATATACAAAATAAAAATCTAAAATTAACTACCAATTATATTCTATAATTGTTGTAATATTATTAAGGAAAAATTTATATTTGTCAAAACCAAAAATAATTTTTAGTTTTTATGGTTATAATTTTTAGTTTAAATGAAAACCGAATATATGAAAACCCTTTTATATGAAAATCAAAATTTCTAAAATCATGCAAATAATTATGGTGATATTTTGAAATTTAATAAGATTGTTTCTCTAATAAGATTTTACCTATAACCTCGTTTGATCAATTCATAGGAGGATCCCTCTGAGAAGGGAAAAACAACAATATTTCTCTCAATCGAAATCAAATTTTTAAAAATATTTGGAATTTTTAAGATCATGCAAATAATTATGGTAGTATCTTGAAATTTTCTTCTAAATTGAATTTTGAAAAGATTCAAAATTTCTAAAATAACGAAAATAATTATATATGAATTTTAAGTAATTAAATTTTAAAAATTCTGAAATGATTTACAATATTTAAAATCATTTTTAAAAATATTTGGAATGTTTTTGATATATAATTATTAATTAGAAATTTTGAAATTAATTTTGAAAAGATTTAGAATAAAATTGGAATATCTAAAATCTGTAATATATCTAGAAAAGATTTTTGGAATATTTTCAGATTTAGAAAAGATTTGGAATATCTAAAATCCTATTTGGAATATCTAAAATTTTTGAAATCATTTTTGATATATTTTCTACCAAATTGGATTTTTGAAAAGATTTAGAATAAAATTGGAATATCTAAAATCTGTAATATATCTAGAAAAGATTTTTGGAATATTTTCAGATTTCAGAAAAGATTTGGAATATCTAAAATCCTATTTGGAATATCTAAAATTTTTGAAATCATTTTTGATATATTTTCTACCAAATTGGATTTTTGAAAAGATTTGGAATATCTAAAATCACGGTCAAAATTATTTTTCAATTTTAAAGGATTGAAATTTTTGAAAAGGAGGCTAAAACATAATTTGGTTTTTAATAGAAATGGAAAGGTAAAAATTATAAACAAATTCACTGGAATTATAAAAAACTAAAAATAATTATAAAAAGATAGAAAAGCAAATATATTTAGCAAACCGAAATTTTAAAAATAAATATAAAATTTGAAATTATTAGAATATTTAGAAATATTTAAGAACAAATTCAATTTTAAAAAAATAATAAAATTTTTTAATTATTTTTTGTCAAAACCGATTATATTTTTTTCTAAAAATAGAAAATTTACCGCAATTGTTGTAAAAATATTTAGAAAATATAATTGTCAAAACGGAAAATCTTACTTTAAAGGTAAACCTAAATATTTTCAAAATGAATTTTTAAAAATTATAAAAATTCACTGGAATTATAAAAATTTGAAAATAATTATAAAGAAAGAAAATATTACAACACCTTATTTTTAGAAAATAATTTTAAAAAATAAAAATGTTTAAAATAGACTGGAAAATTAAGTTAGAAGTTCTGTTGTTAAATTTTACCCAACTAAAAATATTTTAAAAAATAAATTAATTACCTCGTTTGATCTTTTCATTGGAGGCTCTCTCTGACGAAGATCTAAGTATGAATAACCTTATTTGGTAATTAAAGATTTTGTTTTAAATTTTAAAAATCAGATATTTTCAAAACATACCAAGATATTATTCTAAATAATCAAATTTGAAAATTATTTTAGTAATTTTTAGAGATTTTATTAATAACTTAACAAAATTATTTACCTAATTATAAATCAACCCAATCCATAATTATTTTAGTTTAACTTTGTGTATGTTCATTAGTTAGTTAGATATTTTTAAAATAACTTACCAATTTAAATAATTTAACTAATATAACCAAAATATCAAGATTTCTAATTATATTCAGTAAGTATATATACGAAATATCAATATTTATAATTATAACAAATATAATTACCGAAAGTTTTACCAAAAATAATTAAAATATATTCGGTAAGTGTATATCAAGATTTCGTTTATTTAAGATATCTAAAATTAACCAAATACAATAATATCTTACCATCCTTATTTAACATAATCGAAATTATTTACCAAAAATGTTAAACTATATTCGGTAATTATATATCATGATTAAGAAAAGTATATTCAGTTAATTAGTTAGATGTTTTTAATTAACTTACCAAAATTATTTAACTAATCATAAATAAACTGAATCACTATTTATTTCCTTTTAAAATTTTGGTAATTTATAAAAGATATTATTCGGTAATTATAGATTTTAGATATCATTCTAAATAATCAAATCTGAAAATTATTTTAGAAAATTTTTAGAGATTTTTATTAGCAACTTACCAAAATTATTTACTAATTATAAATCAACCCAATCCATAATTATTTCGGTTTATCTAATTTTGGTAAATATTAAAAAATCAAAATAAATACAGTGTCATTATAAAAACTATTAATGAAATATTTGGTTAAAGTTTCAAAGATTAACAAAATTATTTTGGTTTATGTATTTTTCATAATTTTGATAAGAATCGAAATAATTGAATACATTTTTTAAAATTCTATTCAATTATTTAACTTTGAGTATATTCGGTTAATTAGTAAGATATTTTTAAAATAACTTTACAAAACTATTTAACGAATTTTAAATAAATTGATTCACTAATTGTTTCCGTTTATAAATTTTGGCAATTTATAAAAGATATTTTTGGTAGTTATAGACTTGGTTTTAATTTTTTTAAAATCCGATATTTTTAAAGATTTATCAAGATATTATTGTAAATAATCAAATCTTAAAATTATTTTAGTAATTTTTAGAGATTCTTTTAACAAATTACCAAAAATATTTCATTGTAAAATTTTCAAATTATTTTAACAAATTTAACTATTTTAGTCAAAATGAAAATCTTACATTAAATGAAATATATTAATTTCAGAAATTTTCTTTAAAATAATTAAGAATTGATTGAAATTATAAAAACATTTAAATATTTATAAATCCTAAAATATAATAATTTAAAGTAAATATTAATATTTTTAAAATATAACATCAATTAATACACTAAATTGTAAATATTTACTAATCCAAAATATAACAATTTAAAATAAATATTAATAAATCATAAAATATAACATCAATTAACCCACTAAATTGTAAATATTAAAAAAATTAATATTAAAAATATTAATCTCAAAATATTTACAAATCAGAAATTATAAATAATGTGATAATTAACTATTATGAGACCAAATTGATTTAAATAAATATATTAATTTTAAATAAATATTCAGTTAATTAAAAATTAATATTTTCAGTAAAAATACATAAGTATTCAAAAATATAACAACCGAATAATATATATTAATTAAAAATGAATAACAGTTATATAGTAAATATTTAAAAATATAGCAACAATTAATATGTAAAAATATTAATCCAAAACTATTTATGAATCAGAAAATATAACAACAATTAATAAAAAATATGTAACAAAAATAGTAATTTACAAAAATATGTAACAAAAATTTGTAATTTTCCTACTTTAAATGAAAAATGTGACAAATATTAACAATTAACAATTAACAAAAACTTAATTTAAATAAATATAACAATTTTAAATAAATATTCGGTTAATTAAAACATCCATATTTTTCAATAATAAAAATATATAAATATTCAGAAAATATAAAGCCAAATAATGTAAATTGTCTAAAAAATCAAAACATTTAAACTTTTAAACATTAATACATTAGAAATTAAAAAACTATTCAATTAAAAACTTTAATACATTAGAAAAGATACAAACAATTAAAACACTTAATTTTAAATATTAAAAATATAACAACAGTTAATATAAACAAATATTAATCTGAAAATATGTACAAATCATAAAATATAACAACAATTAATACAAAAATATATATGACAACAATTAGTAATTTTCTTAATTTAAATGAAAAATGTGATAACAATTAACAATTAATACAAAAATAACAAAACTTACTTTAAATAAATATAACAATTTTAAATAAATATTGGATTAATTAGGAAATCCATATTTTTAGTAACAAAAATATATAAATATTCAAAACATATAAAAACCTAATAATATAAATTAATTAAAAACTGAATAATATTTACACAATGTATTTTCTGAAAATTAGAACAAAATAAAAATATTTAAACAATTTACAACAATATTTTTATTTTAAAAACAAAATCATAATTGAATTGTTGTAAACATATTTTTGAAAATATATTCCAACAAACCGAAAATCATTATTTAAAATTAATGTTTAAATATCCAAAAGAAATAGGAAAACCGAATATTTTGAACAAAACAAAATTTTTTAAAATTAAATATAAAAAGAATGATTTGGTTGGAATTGATCATTGCATTTTGCACTCAACGAAAAAATAAATGAAATTTCTTGAAATATTCAAAAAATTATAAATAACTAAAAAAAAAATGAAAAAATATACAAATAACAACTAAAATTTATTCAAAATATATAAAAATTTGAAAGTAGTTCACTAAAAGTTAATTAATTACCTCGTTTGATCTATCATTGCGGGATTTCTCTTGGCATTATATCAGCGTACCTATAACATCAAAACATTAATCAAAATCCGAAAGTATAACAACAAATAATATAAAAACTTTTCAAAAACATAAAATATTACAAATGAAAATTCAGCGTTATATAATTCTAAATGCATATATTTTCATTTTTCAATTAAAAAACGAGAATGGAGGTAATTTTGAAAAATCGGCAATTTTATGTACAAACTATATTCGGTAAGTATATACCCAAAAATCTTAATCAAATTAGGTTTTGTTTATTTAGTATGTAAAGATTTGGTTTAGATATGATTTATCAGATTTATTAAAACATTAATTAAGATTTCTTAAACAAACTCGGTTTTGTTTATTTAGTATGTAAATATTTGGTTTAGATATTTATCAGATTTTCTTAAATTATTTCGGTTTTGGTTATGGTGTAAATATTTGGTTTAGATATGTTTTGATTTTCGAAATTTTGAATGGTTAAAATTGATTTTGGAATTTTATTTAAAATTGGACGGCTTAGATTAACGTCCGTGTCAAAAATTTGTGAAGGAGGAATCCTATGTGGCAAGCTCTAGTGAATTTTGAGGTTATTTGGTTTTGCTTTAGTGTATACTCTAGTAAAAGATTTTATGTACGAAGCTCTCTACGAGTTTTTCTTTAATTTCTATATTTAAATATATAATTATGAGAATTGTCAATTATGGATAGTTATAATCTGATAAGGATTACAAAATATTTGGTTATTAGACTTCTCTAATCATAGTTAGTTTTAATTTGATGAGGATTTTTAGGTGAATATAAGATTAGATATCAATATGTTATCTCGTAGGATAGAGACACATGGGTATTTATGATATGACATATGTCAATTTTTGTGCTTTTATAATATGATGCATGTCAATTTTTTGTGCTTTTAAGAGTTCCACCAATTTCTCTTATATATAAAGGAGAGATGACACTGATATAAATTTCGTTATTTCCATTACAGGAATATTACAATGCAAAAGGCTGTTGGTGAACAAGCAAAAGAAATGTGTTAAACAGTAGCCAAATTTATGCTACGCACATTGAGATGTGCACTTCTTCTTCCTTTTTTTTTATTTATTTATTTTTGGCAATGAATTTTTTATTTCATTACCAAATGTAAGTGTTGTGTATAGAGAACTAAATCAAGCAGACCTGATCATACGAACACTCAAACAAGAGGTCAAGACTTTAGGTTTAAATATAGTGAGCATTTGAGACTTTGCTCATGACTGAAACTTAGCCATGATTTGACTGTTGCTGTATATTATTACTTTAATATGTGAATTGGATTTATATTTATTCATTTCAGAACTTTTGTTTTTGTTTTTGTTTTTGTACTATTGGAGTGTATGCACTGTCATATAATTCTAAGTGACTCCTATAGAATTCAAAGATAGTTCCATAGCCTGTAACATCGCCTTGAGTTCCATAGCCTGTAACATCGCCTTGAGTTCCAGATCCTGTAACATCGCCTTGGATTGTATATTGAAAAAGGTTGGGCATTGGGTTCGCTTCAAAAATGACATGTGCCCAAATTGATTTGACCAATATTCTCAGCCCAATTCTTTGAATTGATTTCTGCACTTTCTTTTTTGGTAATTTATGTGATTATAATTTTTTTTTCAACGGGTTTCATGTTCTTTGTCTAATAAAGAAGTTGTAATTTACAAAATGAAAATCTGTTCGTCATTTCTATGATTTTGTATGGAGAATTTTTTTTTAAAAATGACATTTTTAAAAATAATAAGCAAAATCGACCGTTTTGCTAAACAATTAGCAAAATTGACCTCTTTTTGGCCGCGTCATCAAAGCTGGCCAAAGAGAGTCAATTTTACAAAAAATCATCTTTGAAATACATAGGACTAGTAGTCCCATGTAATTAGTGGACACTAATTATAGAATTCGTTTAAGCCATAACATACACGGGACTACCAGTCCCATGTATTTTGCAGACGCATGTAGAAAATACATGGGACAAAAAATCCCCTGTATTTTGGACATGCACAGAACATGCACGCATGTTCATACCTTGTCTACTATGCATATAAATTATCTTCATATAAAATATCCAATTCATCTCATGTACATATCCAAACATATAAATTCAATAAATCCCTGTACATAACTTCATTTACATCTAAACATATAAATACATATTCTCTCCCACACCCAGAAAAACCAAAACATCACAACAAAATGCAATTGATAAACACATTGCAGCAGCACATATTATCTCCATACACCAAAACATCACAACAAACTAAGTATATCATGTTTATTAGTTTATAAATAACCTATATCGATAACTTAAATAGAGCCAAGACAAAAAATCTATAAAACCGATCACATACAACCTAGAAGTCCTCCCTTTCCCCTTTGTCTCCTTCATCGTACCCGAGCAGATTGTCATCATCATCCACGAACTTGAGTTTGCACGAGCTTGTTGTCCGGTTATGTTTGTGGTTGTGACAGGCCGCCAACATGTTGTGAAGGTCCATCTTCATTGACGCTCCTACAAGATCCTTCTCGTCTCTGTTAATTTGGTCGGCGTGTGTATAAGGCATCCTCCTCCACCATCACTTCTCGACTATCATGAAGATCCTCGTGATTTCGATTTAAAGCTCTATCAACCCTTTGCGCTAGTCGCTGATATAGAGATGCATGTACTCCTGGATCTGTACTTGTGATAGAAAGTGCTAAACCTTTATTGGCAATGACCTCAATATCATCAACAGTATTTATCTGCAATTAAGTCAAAAAGTTACATATATAAGCAATTTATAGTAATACAAAACAAGTGGACTTGATAGTAAATAACTTATAAATCCTCTCTCATCTAAACTCCTAGGCACGTATCTCTGTTATAGGGCACGTTGTTGGTCAATATCGATTGGAGCCATGGTCTCATTTATTATCCATTTTCTAGTAATCCACTAATACCATGTAATGTAATCTGATTCCTGAAGATGATGATCAATATGTTCCACGATACTCAAATGTCGATCATCCCATCTGTATATATACTGATGATGCGTATTTGCTCAATGTATCTGATGCCCTCCTTTTTTGGCCTTTTTCTCTATTCTTTCAACTTCTTCTGGAACGTGTTGTGCCAAACCAAACTGTCTAAGAACGCGATCCGACACATGCATCTCCATAATTTCAAAGCATATGAGAGGAACTCGAGCTCTCTATATAACTTGGCCCGCCGTGCAAATTGGTGGTAGATGAGCAAGCTTATCACCATATGGCTCCCAGGAGAACTAGAAAATATTACACGCATCAGTATCTCATTGAAAAAAGAGTAGTGCAGGGAATAAAAATTTAGTTATCCTATAATTCATTGGTTTCTAAGTTGCATGGGTACAAGTACTAGTATGGGACACGACAAATTTGTAAAAGGTAGGGTATGGGGACGCATCTATAAATATGAATATTATGTATATGTATATTTATTAAAATTAATAATTTACATAATATTAATATTTAATTGAGTGTACACATGAACAAACATATGAATATATTCAAGAATTATCTAAGAAATTTGGGTATGGGTACAGGTATGTGTCGGATACGGGTACGGCTTCCAAATAGAAGTACCTAGGTAACATAGACTTGTGTTTGATCGATCAAAGATTGAATTCTCTTAAAGTAAAAGTCAATACCTGATAAATCTTCATGCGATGAAGCTCGTTTCTGTAGAAGTCTAACCGTCTTGTTAGGGGTCTCGTCATAGCATTTCTAGACATTATATCTGTGTGGATTTTAAAGTTTGGCATCTAATACAACAATTATAATTCAAAAATATTTACTTGCACCTAAGTGGAATCTGTCCATCTAAAGCTCAAGTCCCTCATAATCTTGGTTTCAGAATGAGTCTCTCCCATACCCAAACTTGCAATAAAGTCAGACACACCTTGAGCTCGTTATTTTGCATGAAAGGCACCTTGAACATTTCTCTATATAGATATGCTAAAACAAAACAACCCCATGATAGTGTGTCTCAAGTGTCCAAGTCCTCGAGGAGTGGTAACCTATCATATTAAGAAAATGCACTACAACGTATTCAAGTAGCCAATGCAATTATATAAACATTCAAATTATAAATGCACATACCTCAGATGCACTTTATCTTTACTGGAATCAGGAAATAGAATTTTCCCGATCATGTGCAGAATAAGTGCACGTGTATGTTGCTCAATCATGATATGTGATGCATCAGCTGGCAACGGGTCCGAGAAAGTCTCTTTCAACCACTTCAATCTAATATTCCCGTTAATAGAGTAAGCGTTAAAATTGCTTATCGGTGCGAACAAGACTAAATAGCGGTGGGTTGACAAACGATCCATCCGACGGCCCGAACGCCGTCGGCGGATTCGCCGCGCATAAAGCGAGTTAGCGAACCCATGAAGTGAGTCGGCGAAGCGTCTGAACCAGCGAAACGGCAGCGTCGTGGAAAACGCGACGAAGCTCAGCGAGTTGGCTAAACTCAAACGTCGGCGAGCGGAATCAACCGTACTTAGTCCATCGATGCAAACGGCGTTTGAGCTCGAAAGTTGATCGGCGAACTCAAACCGCGGCGACATCACGGACAAAACTAAGCCGGAAGACAGAAAGAATCGACGAAGAATCGGGTCGGAGGCGGCGGCGAACGGCCGGGCGACACCTCGACCAAGTGGCCAGGTGGACACGCTGGCGAGCCACCTAAACTGACTTGGCAAGGTGCCGACAAGTGGCCGACTCGACCCTTTGGCCGAGCCCCTCGGCAAATGGCCGAGGCTCGGCCAACAGCGAGGAGTGCTGACAGTGGTAGAGGTGGCTCGGCCACCATGGCGGCCACCTCGGCTGACAATGAGGTGGCTCCGACAAGTGGCCGAGCCACCACCCGGCAGCGTCAAACCCCTATTGTATAAATAGGGGGTCTTAACGAGAGAGGTTGGATTTTGGGATCTTGGACTGGATTTGGTTTTGGATTTTGGCGGACTTCGAAGAGCCCTCGCGAGATCTCTGACGACCGGTTCAGAAACCGTGAGCTCAAGTCCATCGGCGTCGGATCTATAGGTGAAAAAGCAAACTCGGGTCGAACTCTGATACCCTCTAGGTTAAGCTTAGTCTTAATCTCGGGGATAGCTGTGATTTCTCCTTGTAGATCTCACCCGCTCGGCGATCCTCTCCTTCCGTGAGTGTGATCCCGGGGCGATCCTCTCCTTCGTGAGTGTGATCCCTGGTAACCGTTCCTTCGTGAAGCGAGCCCTCGTCTGTAGTTCGAACAGGGTTTACACGGGATCGAATTGCGATGGTCAGCGGACGAACAAAAGTCCCAACGCGAGCAAAGAACCCGCATAGCGAGGATCGTAAAATAGAGATCCTCGTGTTTGTTCACAAAAGGAAGAAAGTTGTAATTTTCGTTTTCATTGTGCGCCTAAAATAAAGGCATTTCTTTTGTTTGAAATTTGTTGTAGCCAAAGGCCATGGCTGTACCAGTTCAAGCGAGCAATGAATAACAAACCAACTTTCCCTTGAACAAGTGGCGACCACGGTAGAATAGCGGCCTCAATGAAGCCGTCGTGCGCCTAGCGGATCGATCCGATCATCGAGGAGATTCGAGTTCGAGTTGACCCGAAGAAGTATGAGAATACCTCTCCTCCTGCGTCGATCGATTCCCCGCCAGTCCAAGATGGTCTCATTGCAAAGGAAGACCGGTCGACCTCGGATGCGAGGCGAGAAAATCCACCACCCGTCAAGGCTGCGGACACGGTGGTTCCGGCTAACAGCGGCCAAACCTTGAGAACCCTGTCTTCCGCGAAGTCGATTCCTTGATAGCGTCGTGACTCTCTCAAGAGAGCCCGTCGAGGCGGCGTCGGCGCTGGCGAAACAATTAGCCGAGCAAAGAATCAGCGGATGGGGTCCGCTATGAGGGATCTAAGATCTAAGTTGACTCGGAGGCTGAAGTCCGAGATCGTAGCCGATTCCTGGCGGCGACGAGCGAATGGGTCGAGTCAAAGGAACCGTTCTACACTTCGGAGGCGTATCGAGCCAGCGCTCCTCAGCGCGAGGCTTTGGTGCAACAAGCCCGAGTTGAAGGCGGCCAAGAAGTCGTCGACAAATCAACTGGAAGCCAAGTCCGTCGAAGCTTCCAACCCAGACCCGGCATCAAGCCTAGCTGCAGCCGACCAACTCCTGCTCCGTGCTCAAATCGGTGAGCACCTCAACAAAAGTGGCATTGGCCGAAGTTACCTCCGTTATGCACTCAAACTTCCGTGAAGCCAACTCTCCCGACCAGCGGGCTTGCCGTTAAGGATCGCCTAGGTCCGCTAAAGGAATCCGGGTCACTCGATGCGGGAGTCGCACCCACAAAGACAAGAAGAAACCTGTTTGCTGCGACCTTCAAATCGAAGTCAGAGAGCCGTCGAAGATTCACACTCGAAGGCATACGTCGCGGCGGTGACTTATGAAAGGCCTATTTGTTCTCGGAAGGCGGCTCTCATCGGCGATGACAGCGTTATACAGTGCCAACTTACCACGATAGGTTGCTCGGTATTCATACCGGCGAGGTTGTACTATCGTGTTGGGGGTCTAAGTAAATCCGAAGAGGAGCGCCCAAAATCAAACATGCCTTGCTTGTGCCGAAACTGATCAAAGCGGTGTTATCAGTGCAAGCTGGCTAAAGCGACTCAGGAAAGGCGTCGGTCTTTGATAGGCTCGGCACGAGAATGCGAACCAAGTCAAGGCGCCAGTAAGAAAGATGGAAACCTCAGGCGTGAATTGCCGAGTGTTACCATCAATATGACCAGGAGAGGGGCGTCGTCGCGTCGTTCGAGGAATGCATAGCGAATGACTTCGATTGCGGTCGGAATTGTTGAAGCGACGATTATCGCAAGATCGAGAAGGATTACCCTCGGATGATGAAGTGTGGGATCTGCGGCTCGCAATGGCTTCCGATAATACAATTCCGACATAGGACAACCTTGAGGCATTCATGATCAGCGGATCAAGTGTCCCGGATGCTTGAAGAGGCCCTAACCAAGCAAAGGACAACTTTAAGCTTGAAATGGGCCGCCATCGGCCGGATGAGAGCAATGCATGACCAACAGATCCAGGCGATAATGAGCCAAGGCGAGCCAAGTCGTCGCAATAATGTCAACTTAACGGATAGCGACACGGACGGGGAAGGAGGCCAAAGCGTAGGTGATCGTCTTGCTCGACAAAGCGCTAGCTAACACCGTCATTCCTCCCAAGTTTACGAGCGGGCGTGGGGAAAATGAGAAAATAAAGACCTCGAGCAAAATCAACTTTGATTTCCGCTCAAGAGGTAAAGAAAACGGGTATACCATGTCCTTACCCAGGGAGTGGGAATCAATCCGTGTCGAATAAAATTCAACCTCATCAACTTTACACCGTTTGTGGGAAGGGATCGCCCTCGACACTTGATCTACTTCAAGTCTCATCTAGGTGTTATCTCCGAAGCAGCGAGCCCTTGATGGTTCGGTCATTCGTTGGCACCCTTCGTGGTTGCCTTTGATTGGTACCGTCTCTCAAACGAGGGCGTTAATAGTGGGGATGATATGGAGGCCATGTTTCTCACCAATTTCTTCGACGATGACGGAGGTATCCATCGGTTCTTTGTTGGACGAAAAACGGAAGCGGGATGGATAACCGTCAAGAGGTTCGAAATAAGGCAATGAATTGCGCGAGACCCGATAACGGAGAAGTTCATTCTCAAACTTGTCATAGCAACTTGTCATTGGGCGTGTTGGAAGCAATAGGAGCTGCACGTCGAGACACGGAAAGATTTAAGGATCGTGGAGAGCCGAAGGCGATTCACGAGAGGAAGAAAGCGGAGAGGTCGACTATGGTGGATGCTCACAAGCGAACTTTGTCCCCGTGGCAAAGGTAAAGCGCCGCAAAGTCTGTAGGCGTAATCAAGCGTTGACTGCAACCACAATAGCGATGCAACAAGCGTGCACCGGCAATCCGACCTCAATGGCCAACAAACTCGACATCGAAACCATCCGGTTCGAGGTTTCCCAAGACTTACCGTTCAAGGGCGAGGAAGTTCCGCATCTTCAAATACCTTCGGAAAACAACAAAATCCGTTGCCCCCAATGTAAACCAAGAGGAGGCAAACAAGGTTCAGATCCTAAATCTTGTGCTTACCACGGTGGTACATCATCCTACAAAGTTACGCTACCATCTCAAGGACAAGATTGAGGCCTTGATCGATGTTGAGTCATTACTCCAAAACCCTCTAAAGAGAGAAGGTGGGAGCAAATGCGGTCTCTATAAGCGGATCGGTTCCTTGGATTGGTTCCAACCGGCGCCGGTTGTGAAGGTAGGAATGAAGATCTTTGAATGAAGATCCTCCCGAACAGCGTAGAAGGGCTCGTGCGCACCGGCCGACAAGCGGAGAAATCCTTTGGGTCCACCACGACTTCTTTGGAAGGCGTCGATGGACTACATCCCGGCCATAAAGAAGTCCAAGGAAAAGGCAAGCTATGCCATCTTTGCCTGACAATTCAGAGAAGGATGATGAAAAAGTATCCACCTTCCATTCCGGAAGAAGAGGGAAGTCTTAGCTACTAGGGTGGACAAGAATACTCCTACAAGTATCGGACCTCAAATCAAGCGCTAAGACAACTGTCGGGCTGGGGGTGACCGACTCCTCTCACTCGTGCGAGGAGAAAGCGGTGAAGCAAAGGAGAAAGCGACCTCGAGGTCGGGAAGCTCAACTCGGCGGTCCATTCAATCGCCCGGGTGTGGGATAGGCGAGAACATCGGGCTCTCCATACCGTTTGGCGTCATGGCCCGTTAGCGAACATCCGGCGAATAACTCTCAGTTGCTCGATTGTCAAAGAAACAGGAAGCTCTACAGAAGCTCACGGCGACTCACGAGGTGTTTCTCACTTTCGGATCAAGCGAGGTCGGAAGAATCGCACAACAATGCAACTTGGCAGCAAAGCACTTCCCTGCATTACTTTTACAAAGGAGGATATCGGGGGCGAGATTCAAGCGATCGGCGCTATACTTCCGGGTATATTGGCTCTAGTGAAGTTAGCAGGATCCAGTCGATCCGGGTTCGGCTAATGAGCATTATGCCCTAGCCTCATGTATCACCTTGGAATCCACGCGATGGTGGCATCCAGAGCACAATGATCTATGGGTTTAACACCCGGTAGTCGGCAGCTTGGTAAGATCGGATAAAGTGCCAAATGGGGGATTTAAAGTCAAGTCACACTGCTATGTGATTGTGCGAGACTTCCTATAACTTATTGTTGGAGTGGACCTTGGATC
Source organism: Asparagus setaceus (assembly GCA_012295165.1). Taxonomy (NCBI): domain Eukaryota; kingdom Viridiplantae; phylum Streptophyta; class Magnoliopsida; order Asparagales; family Asparagaceae; genus Asparagus; species Asparagus setaceus. The sequence goes on along the minus strand of CM022704.1, from coordinate 28,006,175 downwards.
CGCGGTAGCGTTATAGTCCCATCTACTCTTCGGTGTCTCAAATATGAACCACGAATAATGAGTCAAGGCGGTGGTCATGGGACAAGCGGCGGTTTAAGGGGTGGAGAATTATTTCTTGATTCTCTCCTCTTAATGAGTCAGCCGAATCATCGGCCCAAAGGCCGCAACGGGTGAAGAAGGCGTCTGAAGCCGGGCTTGATTATAGTGGTGGTTTTGTTTTAAATGACATTGTACCCTTGTAATCAATCTTGGCGATGAAGAATGCGTCGGACATTGTAATTGGCAAATTAGATGAATCAATAAATGGCGATTTAGAGTACCCTTTGTCTTTGAATGATGTAATAGGTTTATACAGCGATCGAGTTGCACTTACCAACTTCGGTCTTCTTGCTTTACACAAAAGCAATTCCAAGACTCCTTTGGGACAACACTTCGTCATCCCGAAGATCAAGTAGTGAAAAGACTTGGTTTACGGAAAAGGAATCGGTTCAGCCGAATCATTTCTTAGAAGAAGATGAAGATGACGGGCCTATCCTCAACACATTCAGATATAGTCGAGACAGCGGGTATCATGAAGAAGTGGGGAGTCTGACTTGACACAAGGAGAAAGGTCTATGTTTGGTGAGGTCCTCGAGTCCCTCCTAAGCGGCATATGTCCCAAAAGGAAGCGGATAACTACTATGCATTTAGAAGGGGATTGGGATACGAATCCTCCTCGGAAGATGAATGCTCATGGCTAGTGATGATAATCCACGATGAGGGAGGCGGACATTAGATGCGATTCTTGGCTTGGGATTACGACACCGACCTCGGAGAAGCTTTCAAGGCTTTGATGTCAAATATGGCTACGGTCGATCCTGCTACTATTGAGGGTGATGAAGATATGCCAACATGGGAAGACCCATGGATCCATCAACTTCGAGAGCGGTTTGGGGATAGATTGAACAAAGAACCCCCACTAAGGGCGAGGTAGTCGGGTTAATATGGGTGATGAGGAGCATCCTAAGCTCATAAACATCAGCAACCCTTCCCTCGGAAGAGAAGAGTTGATAAGCCCTAATCGGGGAATATATCGATGTATTAGCTTGAGTTATGAGGACATGCGGGACTGACCCTAATGTAGCGACACATGCCTCAACATCAAGGTGGATGTCAAACTGTCAAGCAACGCAAAGGCGGTTTAGTCCACAAATCTTCGCAATGTCGTCGGCGAAGTGAAGAAACTCATAGAATCGGGATTCATCGAAGAAATTCAACATCAGTTGGGTGGAATATAGTCCGGTCATGAAGAAGAATGGTTCGATCGGGGATGCGTATGCGACTGAGAGATCTGAATCTTTGCTTGCCCAAAGAGCGACTTCCCTCTTCCATCCCGATGTCATAGTCGACAATACGTGTGGATTTGAAGAATGTCGTTCATGGATGGTTTCTCGGGTATAATCAAATCAAGATGCACCCGATGGCCTAAACCTGCAGCGTTGAGCGCCCATCGGTATATTTTGCTACGGTCATGCCATTTGGCTTAAAAGCGCCCGGTATAGCATACCGGCGAGCAATGGAGAGATTTTCGGGATCATCTTGGGAAAAGCGGTTGAATGCTACGTCGGCGACTTAGTCGTAAAAGCGTGACAAAGGAGATCACATCAAAGATCTTGGAGCGGTATTGAGCTCATCGAACTCATCGACTAAAGATGAATCACCAAATCCTTCCTTGGAATGTCGGTGGCAAGTTCACGGCCGTCGTCACAAACAAAGGAATCCACGTTGATCGACAAAGTGAAGGCAATTCAAGAGTTGCAACCTCAGAAATCAGAGAACTTCGAGGGGTTACAAAGGCGATTGGCGTACATCAGGCGGTTCATATCGAACCTATCAGGAAGTGCCAACCGTTCTCCAAGTTGAACAAGAAGAGCGTGTCGTTTATTTGGGGCGGCCTTTGTCGAGCGTTTGAGAGATAAATCGTATCGCTAAACCTCTGTTCTTGTTGCACACGGAAAAGCGTTCTGATCTACGTCAAACAGCGGATCACTCGTTAAGCGCCTTACTCGCGGGGCGGCGGCGGTCCGAGCGAGCGATGTATTACGAGCGAACATTGGTGGCTGAGTCTCGATACCCAATGGTGAAGCGGTGCCTTGCATTAGTGTTAGCGATTGAGAAAATCGACACTATTTAGTCGGACGAGCGATTTATGTTATCTCTAACGTAAATCCGGTCGGATATTTATGACAGTAGGCTTCAATGAGTTGGCGTTTGGCGAAATAGGCCTTGCTCTTGTCCCATCGACTTGCACTTCAAACAACGAAGTCGGTCAAAGGACAGCGATTTGCGATCTCTTGAGCACTGACCCGACAACGGGCCTTGATTGAGCTATATGATGATCTTCGGATGAAGTCGGGAAGTCAACACGTCGCACCAACAAATATGGCGATTGCTTTGGCCAGACTTCTCGGGCCACTAATGTAGCAGTACCCGGATGTTCTAAAATCTCATTTGGAGTGAGTTGTCTTGATTTCCGGGGAATCATGTCATGCCGTGCTTATTCACTCACGAACCTTGTTCCAATAGCGTAGCGAATACAACGCGTTACTTATCGGACTTAGCCGTAAGGAGTGGGGTGAATATCTCGAAGCATCGGCGATTCTGGCCCGATAGTTAAGCGGGTTAGTGGTGACTCACGAGTTAGGAATCGGATCTAATCCTATCATCGGATAGGCTGTTGAAATGGCGGACTCATTGAAGGATTCTTCATCGAATATATCCCGCCTCCAAGCGCTCTTGAGCCTTGCTGGCGGCGTTAGGCGTGTCGTTAGCACAACCTTAGACCGAGCAACTAGTTACGGTCGGGACTCACCAACTCTTCGTACCATTATGCGATGAGGCACAAGAAGGTAAGGGGTAGTTACCAAGAAGTACATGCAACCCAAACCAAGTTGGAGCCCGAGATTGGCTTTCCTATCATCGATTCGTCTTACATGGTATTCTACGAGAAGGCGTGAAGGAGAAGAGTCAATCGGCGAAGAGCTCCAAGATTCTTTACGACCACGAAACCCGGATGCTATATGCGTGAGTGCGATGGTCTTTACTCCGATGCCTCTCAAACAAAGGAAGAGGTCCTTCGGGAAGCACGAAGGTGAATGTGGTGCACACCGGCCTGGTCCCAAACTCTGATGGTCCCGAGGAGAATGGGCTACTTTTGGCCGGTGGGCGGTTTGGGATTATATCATCGGCCGCCCGGAAGCGGTACGCATCGCCGGCCACATCAGCCGAGACATGGGGAATGGGCGTTGTAGGTCCCATTTTCCTCCGTCGGTTAAAGGAGATCGGTTTATTCTAGCGATCACCGACTACTTCTCCAAGTGGTGAAGCAATCCCACTAAAAGAGGTCAAAGCGAATGCAGTCGTCGATTCATCAAACACCATGTCATCTATCGACATGGTGTCCCAAACGGATCGTGCATGACAGCGGTCCCCGATTTATCGGCAATTCCTTCATCGGGTTTTGCGAAAATTCAAGATACAAGATGTCACGTCGGCGGCCTATAATCCGGCAGAATGGGTTGGCGAGGCATTCAACAAAGCGATCATCAAGATTTTGTCGAAGCTTGTGAAGAATAAGCGAGGCTGGGATGATAAACTTCGGGCTTTTCACGGGCATATCGCTGTGATGCGTCTGTAGGCGAGGGAGCTACCGTACTCTACGGTCTCGGGTGTGAAGCAATTCTCGTTGGAAATCCAGATTCCGTCACTTAGCCCTTGCCTTGAGAGATGGCGGCCGAAGAACAACATCAAAAGCGTCTCGAAGAACTTGAGATGTTAGATGAGAAGCCTGGAGGCTCAACAATGCATTGAGTTCTATCAAGCTAGAATGTGAGGGCTTTCAACAAGAAAGTTCGACGAGAGAACCTTTAGGAGGAGATCTAGTCCTCATTTGCTAGGCGGTAGATAATTCTCAACTCAAAGAAAGGTAAATTCGAACCCAAATGGGAAGGACCGTTTATAATAGACAGTCTATTCAAGCGGTGCATATCATATCATCACGAGAATGGCGGCCGGCATTAATCTTAGATAAATGGGAAGTTTACGAAAAGTATTATCCTTAGTACATTCGGGATAACCCATTTTGATGGGAAGTTCTCGAAAGAATATCTCATATTCAGAGGGATAACCTAAATTATTGTGTTTTCCTCCAAAATTCTCTCACCGATCAAATTCATTGCGGTGGGCCCACTAAAATCTCCACTGGTCCAACCACGGCAAATTCCCCTCTCGATTCCTTCCCGAGCGAGGGTCCACTTCAGTTCAGTTGGCAATCCTACGAAAGCTATCCATACCCTTCGAAGATTCGGTGGAGCCCCACTCTTAGTTTCTCATCGGGAAATAGAATACATTTTTCTTTCCCACCTTCTGGAGATAGGACACATCCTCTCTTGAAGCAAGAGATAGAATACATTCTTCCTCTCTTGTCTTAGATTCTCAGTGGAGATCCTCTTAGTCTCATCTTTCAAGAGTCTCTCAAATGGAATCCCATTTTAGTCTCTCCAAAGCGGGACAAAATCCTTCCTTTCCAATATCAGGAGATGGGAGACAAGATCCTCCTTCCTCTCCATCAATAAGAGATAGGATACAAAACCTTCCTCTCTGTTCATCACTTACCGGAGATAGGAGACAAGATCCTCCTTCCTCTCCACTTCGGAAATAGAATACATTCTTCCTTTCCACCTCAATCAACCTTAGTCGGTTCAACCCTTCTCAGGTCAAGAAGGGGCCAAGATTCATCTTGGGGCATTTTATCCAGAAGCCTAGAAGGGATAAAGCCAGCTGATTGTAGTAAAGTCGGGATGATTGTCATTGATTCGAACTTGTTTCACGGCTTCTTTGTACAACAAAATTCAAAAAGAAATGCCTTTTATTTTAAAATTACAATGAAAATAAAAAGATTACAACTTTTATCCTTATGAACAAACCACGAGGATCTCGTTATATCGAGGTCACAAACGCGTGGAGTTCTTTGCTGTCTGCGGACTTTTGTGTCCGTGGACCACGCGCAATCGATCGAGGTAGAGCGGGTTCTGCGGAACTACAGGCGTAAAGGGCTCGTTCCACGCGAAAGAAGCGAAGCGCTGAGGGGATCACACTCCGAAGGAGGTCGCGGGCCGGGTGAATCTACTAGGAGAAATCACAGCGCTATCCACGAGATTAAAGCGAAGCTTAACCTAGAGGGTATCTATAGTTGACCGATCGGTTACCTTTGCTTGTAGATCCGGCGTTGGTGGACTTGTACTCATTGTTGCTTCGGCAAATGCGTCGTAGATCTCGCGAGGGCTCTTGATCCGCCAAAATCCAAGCGAAATCCTCCCAAAATCCGACCTTATCACCAAAATCCCCACGAGTGGGAGAACCCCCATTTATAGCAGAGCGGCTCGGCCACTTGGCGAGGCACCTCGGCCAAGTTGGCGGTGGCTCCGACCATGGTGGTAGAGCCACCACTTGGCGGTACCTCGACCAAGTTGGTAGAGGTGGCTCGAAACATTGTGGCCAAACCACTTCGGCCACTTGGTAAGGTAAACCCAGGTTAGTAGAAATGCTTCGCTTCTTTTTCGCCCGTTTGTCGTTTTCGGACTCTTGGCTTTCTCGGGACTTAGATTCCGTGCGTATTTGATTAGGGACTAATTCTTGGTTGTTCGGTTCAGCGGTCTCGAAATCCGATCGTCCATTCAAGTCGGGTTTAAGCCCGTGCTTGTGTGTGGGTTGCCGTCGAGTTCGTCTTAACGATCAGAGCGTGCATCATTCGATGGGTTGTCGTTAGGCTCCCGTCACGAGTTGGTTTCGGGGATCTTGTAAGTATTTTTCAGCGCCCTCGAGATACCCCTCCAAAGCGTCGATCTCAATTCTCAATGCGGATGCTTTAGTTATGATGGTTCGACCTTGTCGGTGAGGGTCCCAAAGATAGCTTCAAGTCTTCGATTCTTTCGGATCATCGGTTCTTTGTAGGATTCACGATAAGATCCGCGGTCTTTGCATTTATTGTCGAGCTTGTTATCTTGATTAAGCTGGTGGGTGAGTTTTGTTTGTAACTTCGTGTCGGTTGGTCGTTGTTTGACTAACCATCGACTTTTGGACTTCTCCATATGTGGCGAACTCCTTTGTTGGCGACACATTGGGCATGTCGGTACATGGAATTTCATAACCCTTACTCGTTAATTCCTTCATCCGTGTGTTGTTGGTTTAACTTCAGCGGGAGGATATGATTATCCGATGTGACTTTCACTCTTCATCAGATTATCCCTCTCTTGGAGATTATGGTGGGAGGACATTAAGGGTTGAGTTATCCTTAAGAATATGGATTTATTCTCCAGGAACTCCTCGTTGAAATTTTGGAAATAGTTTATACCGTAATCCTAGTTGGAGTAGGCTTGGGCGTAGCGTTGATCGGCGTCGGCGCTTAATTCATGATCGAGTTATCCCTAGAATATTTCTTGTGAAAATATTCTTCGATAAATTAGAAACTTGATTTATTTATCGTAATCCTAGTTGGGAGTAAGTTAGGCGGCGTTGATCGGCGTCGGCGCAATCCATACGATCGAGTTATCCCTAAGAATATTTCTTGTGAGAATATTCTTAGAACTTCTCGACAAATTAGGAAGCGGTTTATACTCGTAATCCTAGTTGGAGTAGGATTAGGCGACGCGTTGATGTCGATGCAATCCATACGATCGAGTTATCCCCAGAATATTTTTTATTCTTAGGAACTTCCGACAAATTAGGAAGCGATTTATACTCGTAATCCTAGTGGAGTAGGATTAGGCGGCGTTGATGTGTCGATGCAATCCATGCGATCGAGTATCCCTAAGAATATTTTTTGTGAGAATATTCTTGGGAACTTCTTCAAATTAGGAAGCAGTTATACTCCTAGTTGGAGTAGGATTAGGCGTAGCGTTGATGCGTCGATGGGGAGCTGCTAGAGGTGTTCTGTAGAATAAATCTTGAGAATCTTTAGAGCTTGGCGGAGGAGTAGGAGCCAATCAGCGGACTGATTTGGCACTATTTTGATATCAGGATAAGGTTCAATTAGGACTCCTAATTAGGGGCTGATTAGAGTCCTAATTAGAATTGATTTAGGCTCAATTAAATTCCTACTTCTTGCCAAATAGGACTCCTTATTCAAAGAGGATTGGGTCCATGTGGGATTGTTATAAATACCCACAAACCCTCTTTTTTGACCTAGGCGGCCCCATGCTCTCTCTCTCTTGTTTTCATCTAAGCTTCTACGTAGTCTTTTCTTCCTCGATCAACAAGGTATCACGAGTACTTTTCTTCTTTTCTTCTTTTTCTTGTGCATCACGAGTGAGCCATGAAGGCAGAGTGGCGTGGCCATAGCGGCGTAATGTGACGGTGGCGCGCTCGCGTCGTAGCCGGTAGCGTAGCCAGCCGCCGGCGCCGGCCAAGCGCTGGCACCGGCTTGGGCACGGCCAGCGGCCTAAATCGATCCTGGGTGCACGGCATGGTGGCCTTCGATCGCATTAAGCGCTGGCATGGCTGGCGCTTCAGCCCCAGACGCTCGGCCGTGGCCTTTGGGCAGCGCGCCCGTTTCGATCGTTGGGCACCGGTCGTCAAATCTGGTGCCGGTGCACCGATCGTGGTTAATGGCAGCGGCGGTCTTCTTTGATGCCTTTGCTGATTTTTATTTGCATATCGACTTTATTTGTCTTCTTTTGCGGCTTTCCGATGTCCGTCGGGAAGATCGCAGCGTCTCGAGTCGGTCAACTTCGCCGCGTGGCGTGAATGCGCCTCCTTCTTTCGGTTAGTGCGCGTCATCATATTCATTACATATATCGTTGTATCCTTCGTTCTCCTTTGTGGCGATTGGGAAGAGCGAAATCCTCCTTTGTGGGACCGACGCTTCAGATTGTACGTTCGTTTATGACCCAGCCGTTCTCCTTTGTGTGATTGGGAAGAAGCGTGATTCTCCTTCGTGAGGATTGAGGCTTCAAAGATCACCGTCTCGATGTTTTAGCGGGGCGATTTCACAGTACTCTGCATACAATAGAGCGGAATATATTGCCGCTTGGATTATGCGGCTATATTTTCGTTCTCGGGTATTATCTGGATGAAATCATCATACGTTATAAGGTAGAATGACTCAATCTATGTAAGATGAATTCAGCCATTTACTAGCTGAATATTTTCGATTTTCGGTTGATTATTCCTCGGGAGCTTTCCGACCCACAGCGATCGATGGGCGTCATAGTGACTATTATTCCATGTGTGATGATCCGATTTTTATCTCGCCTCGATTTGCTGGGACATCGGTGAGCGATCAGTATTTGAGGGAGTTCCGTTCTCCGGCGATTGGTCGTCGCATGGCTTTCGTAGGGGCGCCCGACTCACGAACCTGCGAAGCGGTTATCTATTGGCTGACTCGGTTAAGGATCCGGATCTGACTCTTCTCGAGTGAGAGGTGGTTGAACAAAACGGAGGCCCTTGTATATTCCGGATGCCTCGTCGGCTCATTGAGACCTTAGACACCATCTTGTGTATGTCATGGCGTCGAGGAGCATGATCATATTCATTGTGGGTTTATTACCCGGCGGCGTTCGGGTTCCAGCGAGAATCGCGTCATTCGGCCTTCACCACAGGGTTGTAGGAGTTGGACACACCCCGTGATGAGCTTTTGTTCACCTCGACTTTGAAGAATCGCCTTGCTAAATTGGGGCGAGATCCGTCGTCGATCATAGATTCTTGGTGGGTACACTCGTCAAGTAAGCGGTGGGGTCGCTGCGCTTCGTCCTCGTAGATGGGATGGAGAACCCGTGCTTGCGGTGCGTATTGATTAGTGCCACTATGTATGGCCTTCCAATCGGTGCCAACCATTTCTTTACCTTATTCGAGCTTTATAATCAGTTAATCGTTTTCACCAAACATGGCGAGTTGGGGTTGGCTTTGCATGAGATGTGCGTATTTGGGTCTACCCATGGGGAAGATGCTATATCGGAGTACTTTCCCTCAATCGAGGCCCGTTTGAAGAGCATACGCCCGTCGTTATAAGACTTTATGGGATCTCACTTGTCATTACCATATAGCTCATTGTCGAACCTTGCGCTAAGAAATCGCTGGTGAGTGCGGCGATTCGCCATTACTTGTTCGGCGCTTGGAGGACAAATGGCGAGAAACATGTGAACTATCACGCTCACTCCTTGAAGGTTAATGAACGATCAAAGTCGAGGCTAACTCTTATACACTCGGCTCGCCAAAGAAGGCTTTCCTTCGGGGACCAAGTTTGTGACCTTTACGTGGCATGCGGTGAAACTATCTGTAGATAACTCTTCTAGCGGGCTATCTTGCAATCGGCTCAAGAAGTGTGTGGTTCCATATCAATCGATGATGCTTTACCTTTGGAGGTCCTTTATCCTGAGTTCAACTTCGCCCACAAGAAGGAACTCTCTCTCCTTCCGTGATGGTGGCGGTATTCCGCAGTGGATTGCGGCATATGGTTGGCGTTTACGAGAAAGGGCGAGCCATCATCACGTATCCCCGTCGAGAGTAGAGCTCCCATATACTGTTATGACACGGTTTGGTCCTTCATCGTCGACATGATGTAGGCACGGGTTCAGTTCGTCTACTCCTTTCCTACGGTTGGTAGAGGATTGCGGATGGAAGGCGTGGTTTGCGAGATCAAAAGCAGTCTGAGATTCACAAGGGTGGATCTTTTCGGATGTTTTCCTCGATTCTACGGTCAATATGGTGAGTCCTTGGTGCAGAAGTGCAGAAGACACTGAGACTTCACTTAACATTGGCTATTTCAAGCTGAAGTGAATATCGGGCGGGGTATCTCACAGAGTAAGTGAGGAATGCTTCGTGAGCCTTATTTTCCTGTCGTTTTGCTTCGGTTACGACCAACTTTATGTTGGGAACCCGAGCAAACGACTCGGACTTCGAGTGGACTTGTGGATGGCCGAGCATGGTTGTGGGCGTCATGGGATGTACGGTGCTAGATTGATCTCGAGAGCTCGGGCCGTCAATGGAGTCGACATTCCTCCATTGTAGTTGGCTATTAGTAGCTACGAGTCAGTCCCTGTGAGGGCCATCTCGGATCACAGTAGCCAGAAGCATCGTTGCGGCGGCATTGGAACACTGAGATCTGCGGTCAAGCTCGGAGGAAGCGTGCTAATCTTATCGGCCGGGTGGTGAGGAGGAGTTCCACAACTCGGCTTTGCTACTTTAGGAAGGACAGCGGAGACTGCGGCTCATGAGAAGGATCTCGGTACTTTCTCCTTTTCCCCTTCGTTTTCTCATCCTTTCCATTAGAGTTCTCATCCAATTGCATTTTGGAAAATCTATTGAAGAGGAAGAATTCGACCCTCTCAGGGTTAAGCGAAAGAGGCTAGCTCATAAGAATCCGTGAATCCTCGGTCCTTTGATATAGACTTGACCGGTAATGCTCGGTCGGTGGAGGTAATAATTCACCGTGATGAACTCTGAAATTTCAACTTTTGCGGTGACATTTCTCGTTTACTGCGAGGGGTTCTAGGGATTATAATCCGGCTTTGATTTTCCTCCCACAATTACTGTTGAGCGGTTACGCTCATCTTTGAGCCAAGTTTTACTCAACGGATGTATGGAGCTCTGGGGAGGAGGTCCATCACGGAGACCTAATCCGGCGGACGGTACATCTAACATCGATAATTCCTCTTACGGTGGCGAATCGCGAGAATGGAATGACTGAGATTTGTACCCCACTAATACCTCTTTGCTTTTGTTCTTTTAGAGATTGCGGAGACAAATGCACAAGCCGAGACTAGGCAAGCTAACTCCACTATAGGAGGTATGTAGCTTTACCTAGTGTTTGCCTTAATTGCATTCGCCTTCCTAATGCCTTCTTTTGAAATTCTCCATGGAAGATTTACGTGGGATCACGGTTTATATGGCAACACTTCCATGGATGACTTGCTTTCTGGCTTGGTCACAAGATGGAGATACCCTTGGTGAGGATTTGCAGAAGCTACTATCCTGAAGAAGGTATGAACTTTCTCTTCAATTAATTATAGGACCGGTAGTTTGGCCATACTACTATAATTAAAAGAAGTGAGATATTCCATTTGTGCGTGGCGGGTACCCTCTTTCCGTAAACTTTCGAATCGGCTACACGGCGACCGTTGAGATAGATGAGAGCACGAGGGCTCATTGCGGTTAATGACATCCAGCGATAGATATGCCTCACGGTAGACTTTCTAGCCTCTGAAGCTACAGAAAAGCGGGTAGGGTCTTTTAGCCAAATAAGCCTTAGCCCATTTTTTTTTTTTTTCTTGAAAATTCTAAAGTCCTCTTTTCTTACGTGAGCCTACATCTCGACTCCATGATGGCGAGGCGTTGATCTTTGGATGAAGATCCATCCCATCTTATTATCGTTTTGGAAATCGCTCTCATTCTTTTCTTTGGTGAACCTTGTGATCGAAAAGGTCCTTCATGGCGGGCTTTCTCTTCATCCCGATTCGAACCCTTGCTTGATCCGGATGGCTTTGTCACGGGATATGGGTTACCGGTAGCTCGAGCCATTGTTGATGATCACGCCCTCGGAGGGGCTCGAGGCGCAAACTGCGGGCATTGGGGCTTCCCTCATACATAGCCGCTCATCTGTTCGCGTTTAGAGGCATGGCGCGATGCTTTCGTGTTTTCTTGGGCTCGAAGTCGGATCTGAAAAGACGCGCCCGATCAGCTTCGAGTGTTGTTCTTTGAGACATATTCTTCCTTAAGCCACATCGGTGATATTGTGGCGAGTCACGGAGAGGATAATGCGCTGGGGAGCTCCATCTTGAGGAAGATAGGATGGGCAATTTGGGCTGGCCAAGGCCAACAAGGAAGAAGCCCTCACCGCTGCGTCTAAGGAGCTTGATCTGTCAAGCGGCGAGGCTTCGAGGAGGCAACCATGAAGACGAACACCGATGAGAGTCCTTGAGCCGAGTTGCGAGGAAGAACTCCACCGGGCTTACAATGGTGAAGTGTCATTTCGAACAACAAATCCTTTGTCATAGACTTGATGTTTAAGCAGTTGTAGCTCCTTCTATATTTGCTTCAAATGAATAAGATCCATCCCTTTCATTGTTTATTATGATTCTTTTACTTAATCGAGAAATAATTAACATAATACTTATAGGATTTTTGGCAAACCCTCGACCATCAGGGTTTGATTAGCCTTTACCAACTACCGTTTGAGTTGGGCTGGCGTGCGGATTATCACGGATCCGTTCATGCGTGGCGTTGTGCTAAAGAATAAAACTCTCTTAGACTTAATGCTACGATGTTTGAATACGTAGGCTTCATACTCTTTACGGGCAAGAGACCACCCACAGCGTGTGAGCGTCGGCTTAATCCCTTCTTAGGCTTGGATGAAATACCCCGAATCGAACTCGGTATCTTCTTCAATCGAAAAAGACTAAGCAGCGCGTGCAAGGGCGTTGACTTTATCCCTCTTAGGCTTGGGATAAAATACCCGCGAGTCGAACTACGGTGTCTTCTTCAATCGGAAAAAGACTAAGCGGAAACAGCGTGTGGCGTTGACTTTAGGGTTATTGGCTACCCCGACCCTCAGCGGGTTTGATGAGCCTTTACCAACTACCGTTTGAGTTGGGCTAGCATGCGGATTATCGGATCCGTTCGCATGGCGTTATGCTAAAGAATGAGACTCTCTTAGACTTAATGCTACGATGTTTGAATCGTGAAGCCGTCTTTTGTCACGGGAATAGACTACGACCTTGTGGTAGGCGTTGGCTTTATCCTTCTTAGGCCGGGATAAAATGCCCGAGTCGAACTACGGTGTCTTCTTCAATGGGAGAAAGACTAAGCCGACAGCGTGTGGCGTTGGCTATCCCTTCTTAGGCTTGGGATAAAATGCGATGAACTTCGGTGTCTTCTTCAATCGGAGAAAAGACTAAACCGACAGCAGCGTGTGGCGTTGGCTTTATCCCTTCTTAGGCTTGGGATAAAATGCCCGAGTCGAACTCGGTGTCTTCTTGTCGGAGAAAAGACTAAACCGACAGCAGCGTGTGGCGTTGGCTTTATCCCTTCTTAGGCGGGATAAAATGCCCCGAATCGAACTCTGGTGTCTTCTTCAATCGGAGAAAAGACTAAGCAAACCTTAGCGTGTGGCGTTGGCTTTATCCCTTCTTAGGCGGGATAAAATGCCCCAAGCGAACCTTGGTGCCTTCTTTTGGCCGGAGAATAGTGAGCCGGATTAAGATTGATTGAGGTGGGGAAGGAAGAATGTGTTCTATTTCGGGATGAGGCTTGATGGAATTCCTTAGCGTAGGAATTGAAAAGACTTCGAGTGACCCTCGGTCGGACTACGATCACGAAAATCTCGGCATATACCTTGATCGGTAGCTACCTAAGATAAGAGGGGAACTAAGAATGGGATCTCCACTCAGAAGCGAAAAGACTTCGGGTGACCTTGATCGGACAACTGATGCGAAAATCGGCGCATACCTTCGGTCGGCTACCTAAGATGAAGATGGAACTAAGAGTGGGATCTCCACTCGAGAACCGAAAAGACTTCGGGTGACCTTGATTCGGACAACACAGTGCGAAAATCGGCGCATACCTTGATCGGCGCTACCTAAGATGAAGATGGAACTAAGAGTGGGATCTCCACTCAGAAACGAAAAGACTTCGAGGTGACCTTGATCGGACAACACAGTGCGAAAATCCGGCGCATACCTTGATCGGCGCTACCTAAGATGAAGATGGAACTAAGAGTGGGATCTCCACTCGAGAACCGAAAAGACTTCGAGGTGACCTTGATTCGGACAACACAGTGCGAAAATCCGGCGCATACCTTGATCGGCTACCTAAGATGAAGATGGAACTAAGAGTGGGATCTCCACTCAGGAACGAAGACTTCGGGTGACCTTGATCGGACAACGTGCGAAAATCGGCGCATACCTTCGATCGGCGCTACCTAAGATGAAGATGGAACTAAGAGTGGGATCTCACTCCGAGAACGAAAAGACTTCGGGTGACCTTGATCGGACAACACAGTGCGAAAATCCGGCGCCTACACCGGTCGGCTACCTAAGATGAAGATGGAACTAAGAGTGGGATCTCCACTCGAGAACCGAAAAGACTTCGGTGACCTTGATCGGACAACACGTGCGAAAATCCGGCGCATACCTTCGGTAGCTACCTAAGATGAAGATGGAACTAAGAGTGGGATCTCCACTCCGAGAACGAAAAGACTTCGGGTGACCTTGATCGGACAACACAGTGCGAAAATCCGTATATGCCGGTCGGCGCTACCTAAATGAAGGATGAAACCCTTCCGTTTGACCACGAAAGGATTTTGCGGCGGAGAGGAAGATTTTATATTCTAGTGAAAAGGAATTTTGAGTGGGCCTCTTGTTCATAGAAGGAATCAAGAGGGATTTTGGTAATGTACGAGAAAATTTGTAGACCACCGTCAAGGAATGATGCGATGGGGAAATTAAGATGGAGGATAAATCTAGGGTTATCCTCGCGAAAAGTGGGTGAAACATCCACGAGGAACTTCCGTCGAAGCGGGTTATCGAAGATACTATGGGTAGTATTTCTTGAGGAACTTCCCATTTATCGGCATTAATGGTCGCCATTTTGGGTAATGGTGATATGCACCATTGGAGTAAACCATTTCTATTACAAATGGACCCTCCCATTTAGGTTCAAATTTACCTTTCTTTTTGGAAGTGAGGATTATCGGTCGTCGTGGACCAAATCTCCTTCTCTAAAGGTTCTGTCGAACTTTCTTGTTGAAAGCCCTCGACATCTAGCTGGTAGAACTCAATGCATTGTTGAGCCTCGAGCGCTTCTCATCTAACATCTCAAGCTCTTGAGGCGTTTTGATGTTGTTCTTGTCGTCATCTCTGTTGAAAGGCGTCGAAGTGGCGGAATCTGAATTTCCAGGGAGGCGCGTAAACCCGAGATGCGGGGTCTCTCGGTTGGCGTCGTCACGATGCGTGCGTCGCCCGAGTGCTCGAGGTTTATCATCGGTCGTTTGTTACTCTTCACAAGCTTCCAATTTTACGATGGTCTTGTTGAGCGCCTCGGCTAATCCATTTCTTCTTTGGATTATAAAACGTTGTGAGACATCTTGTATCTTGAACTTTTAAAAACGATGAAGGAATTGCGATGAATTGGGGACCGTTGTCATGCGCGATCCGTCTTGGAACACCGTGTCGGTAAATAAATTTGGCAATGATTTTCGCCTTTACTTCTTTTAAGCGAATTGCTTGACCACTTGGAAGTAGTCGGTGTCGCTAGAATAAACCGATCGCCTTTGACCCGGAGGAAAAATGGGACCTAGCGTCCATTCCCCATGTCTCGAATGGCGGGATGTGGTAGAAGGATGCAAGCTGCTCCGGGGAGGCGATGCATATAATCGTGAATTTGACCGCGGCGTGGCATTTCGAGCATACTCGACCGCGTCATTAATCATTGTTGGCGAAGTAGCCCATTCTCGATTCGATCGTAGAGCTTGGGACCGGTGGTGTGCACCACATTCACCTTCGTGTGCTTCGAAGGACCTCTCTGCCTCTTTGTTTGAGAGGCATCAGCGAACCAAAGACACCCGTGATATAACATCACGGGTCTCGTGTAATAAAAGAATCTTGGAGCTCTTAGGATGACTCTCTCTCCTTCCGTCTTACGGTAGAATACCATGTAAGGCGTGTCGATGATAGGAAAGCCCGATCTGGGGCTCCAACTTATCTCCTTGTGCCTCTTAGGTATAATGGTACAAAGAGTTGGTGAGTCGGCCGTAACTAGTTGCTCGGTCTCGGAAGGTTGTCGCGGCGACCACATTACTTAGCGGTGCATCCGCATAAGCGTTTTGGGCGTGGGATATATTCGATGAAGAATTCTTGAATGAGTCGCCATTTCAACGGCTATCGATGATAGGGTTAGATCGGATTCGACCGTAGTCACCACGAACACCTTAACTATCAATTGCGAATCGTAGGTATGCTTGAGATATTGACCCCGGCTCCTTGGCGAAACTAAGTCCAATAAGTAGTGCGTTGTATTCGACTCACGTTATTGGAACAAGGTTCGGTGGCGAATAAGCACGGGCATGACATGATTCCGGAAATCAAGAACAACTCGAGCTCGTGAGAGATCTTAGAACATCGGGGCACTTGCCACGTTGGTAGCTCGAAGCTCCGTCAAAATACGATCGCCATATTTGTTGGTGCGATGTAGTGTTAACCGTGGACTTCATCGGAAGATCGTCATATAGCTCAAGCTGCATCCGTTGTGGGCGGCGAGAAGAGATCACATATTGTCCTTTGCCTGTTGTTTGAAATACAAGTCATATTGGGACAAGAGCAAGGCCCATTTCACCAAGCCAACTCATTGAAATTTGTTTGGGTCATAAATATTGGACGTTCACGTTAGAGATAACATAAATCGTTTGTCCGGCTAAATAGTGTCGCATTTAGAATCGCGAACACTAATGTAAGGCGCTTCCGACCATTGGGTATCGAGACTCAGCCGACTAATGTTAAATTTCGGGTAGCCTGCTTGCGCGGTGGCCATTTGTCGTCGTCTTGCGAGTAAAGCAACAGTGATCCGTCATGTTGCGTAGATCAAAAGCGGTTTCGACCAGCGGTGCAACAAAACGGGAGGTTTAGCGAGATACGACTTGATCTCTTGAATGCCTTACGGCGTCGTCCCAAATATATGACCGCCCTTCTTGTTCAACGGAGAGCGGCACTTCGGATAGGTTCGATATGAACCGTTGGATGTATGCCAATCGTCCTTGTAACCCCAGTTCTCTCAGATTTCTGGAGGTTGCAACTCTTGAATTGCCTTCACTTTGTCGGGATCGGCGTGGATTCCTTTGTCGGTGGCAACCGGCGAGGAACTGCTGGACATCAAGGAAGGATTTGGCGGGGTTCATCTTTAGGCGATGAGTCGCATGAGTTGAATACCGTTCTAAGATCTTTGATGTGATCTCCTTTGTCACGGCTTTTCCGCGACCAAATCGTCGGCGTAGCATTCGACCGTTTTCGAAGATGATCTGGAAAATCTCCGTCATTGCTCTCTACGGTATGTTCTTTTAGGCGAGCGGCATGACCGTGTAGCAATATATGCGATGGCGTTACGAGCGTGTGTGTTTGGCGTCATCGGGTACATCTTGATTTGATTATACCGAAAAGCCATCCATAAAGGACATTCTTTCAAATCCACGTGTTGTCAACTATGACATCGGTGATTGGAAGAGAAAGTCATCTTTGGGCAAGCGTTGAGGTCTCGTAGTGACACGCATCCTAATCGACCCATTTTTCTTCATGGCCGGGACTATATTAGCCACCCAATCCGGATGTTGAATTTCCTTGATGAATCCGATTCTATGAGTTTCTTCCGCCGTCAACAATTGCCTCCAATATTTGTGGGCGAAACCGTCTTCTGTTGCTTGAGTTTGACATCCGCCTGATGTTGAGGCGATGTTTATACAAGGTCGAGTCGGCATGTCCTCGTAACTCCAGAAATACATCGATATACTCCCGATTAGGGCAATCAACTCTTCCTTTTCTTCCAAGGGGAGTATTGCTGATGTTTATAAGTTTAGGATGCTCTTCATCACCCATATTAATCTGGACTACCTCGTCCTTAGTGGGGGTTCTCTTTGTTCGAACCTAAAAGCTCTTGGAGTTGATGGATCCATGGGTCTTCCCATGTTGGCATGTCTTCATCACCCTCAATAGTGGCGGGATCGGTAGCCATATTTGACATCAAAGCCTTGGCTTCTCAGAGGTGTCGAATCCCAGCCAGAAGAATGGGGCAATGTAGTCTCCCTCATCGGTGGATTATCATCAATTAGCCATGAGCATTCATCTTAGGAGGATTAGTATCCCAATCCCTTCTAAATGCATAGTAGTTATCCGGCTTTCCTCTTGGGACATATGCCGCTTTAGGAGGAACTCGAGGACCTCGCCCGAAACATAGACCTTCCCCTCGTGTCAAGTCATACCCCCATCTCTTCATGATACCCGTGTTTACGGACTGAATGTGTGGAGGATAGGCCCATTAATGGTCTTATTCGTTTTGAAGAAGTGATTATTTAGAGCGCATCTCCTTTTCCATAAACCAAGTCTTTTCACTACTTGATCTTACGGGGATGAATCTTTGTCCCAAAGGAGTCGGGCTGCTTTTGTGTAAAGCAATATGACCGAGTTGGCGGGTGCAACTCACGGATCGTTGTATAAACTGTCATCACATCATTCAAAAGCGAGGATACTCTAAATCGTCATTTATTGATTCATCGGCAATTTGCCAATTACAATGTTCATCGGCGATTCTTCATCGTCAAGATTGATTACAAGGGGTATAATGTCATTTAAAACAAAACCTCCACTATAACCAAGCCGGTTTGGTGTCGGCTTCTTCACGCTGTCCGTTTTGGGCAGATGGTTCGATTTAGGACTCATTCAGTAGAGGAGAGAATCGGTGAAATAATTCTCCATCCCTTAAGCGGTTGTTTGTCGCGACCACCGTCTTGACCTCATTATTAGTGTCTACATATTTGAGACGATGAAGAGTAGGCGGGACTATAACGTTATTGTGGATCCAAAGTCGACCCACAACAAGTTATAGGAAGTCTGCGTCAATCACATAGCGGTGACTTGGACTTTAAGTCCCCATTTGGCACTTAATCGGATTTTACCAAGGCGGGACCAGCGGTGTTAAATCCGTAGATCGTGTGCCCGTTGATGCTAACTGGCGGCAAGAATTCCCGATGATACATGGTAGGGGCATGATGCTCCGGTGGAACCGGATCGACTTGGATCCGGTTAACTTCACTAGAGCCAATATCGGTGAAGTATAGCGGCCTATCGTGCTTGGAATTCCTCGTGCATATCCTCCTTTGTAAAAGTGATGCGGGGAAGTGTTTAGTCGCAAGGTTGCATTGTTGGGCTCTTGGACTCGGCCTAATCTGGTCGAGAAGACTTACGAATCGAGGGCTTCTTGAAGAGCTTCTCGTTTCTTTTGATAACCGCTGACAACTCATAGAGAGTGATCCTTGCGGGGATATTATTAGTGTGCCATTACATCAAAGCGGTATGGGGAGTTCGAGGTTCGGTTTATCTCTTCAATCGGGCGGCCGAATCGAGGCTGCTTTGGGGTTGAATTTCTTCTTGTTGCTTTCTTGTAGCTTTGGCGACCACTGGCTTTGTTGTGCTTTCTCTGTGCGAGTGAGGGGATTTGTTGGTACCCCCAGCTCTGAGAGCGTCTTGGCATTAGGGTCGGGGACTTCCGGGTACTTGTACTCGTGTCCACTCTGGTGGCGTGGGCTTGAGTTCCCCGCCGGACGGTGGAATGCTACCACTGTTCATCGTCTCCCTCGAGTGCGGAGTAGCATGGCATGCCTTTCCCTACGCCGGCTTCTTCTTGAAGAAGAGGCTACCCATTGCTCATCTTCCGGTAAGTGCGGGTGGACCCACAAGACTTAGCCATTCGTTTGTATCGATACAAGTCCTTTACGGCGTTGCTTGTGTGGTGCTCATTCACCGTCTTCAGCGCAACTTTGACCAGCGGTTGAGGTTCAAACCATGTCAATGGCACCGACCGAAACTTATGGATCGCGCATTTCAGGCCTTCTTTTCTTTGGGCGGCTTCATAGTGATGACCCTACATCAATTAAAGCACGGATTTTGTCCTTAAGGTGAAGCGAGTTTAGTGGGGTGATGAAGCTGCCATAGTCGCCGCGGTATCTTGGGTCATTCGTCTTCATCGCCTCCTCTTGATTCCGAATCGGAGGGCTTGATCTTGTTATTTTCCACAAGATATTTGAAGAGACCGGAATCGTCGTCCCTAAAGGAATAGGACTGGAATCTCGGCTCTAAGGCCTTCGTTTTTGTGGCCCAGTTGCCGTTATTTTACTTCTGTTGTGGCATTCTTCTTGCTGCTTCTTCTTCTTTGGGTTGAGTTAGGCGAACGTTACGCCAACGCCGTCTTGGCTTGCTCTTTCCCTGCTTTGGGACAAAGTTACGCCGAACTTCGTTGTCGGCTGACCTCTCTGCCTTTTTCCTTTTGAGGAATCTCGGCCTCTCCACGAACCCGAGGTCCTTCCGTTATCGATGGTGCTGTCCCCATTGCTTGAGCACATCTATCGATAAGTTCTTGTAGCGAGTTTGGAGGATGAACTCCTCCGTTATCGGATCCGCAGTTCATTGCCTTGTTCGAATCGTTTGACAAAGATATCCACGGTTTCTCCGTCTTTACGCTTCTCGTCGAGCAATGTTCGTCGATACCGGTATCGTCATCAAAGAAATTGGTAAGGAAGCTAGACTCCATGTCGTCGGTATGAATGCTCCACGGCTTGAGGCGGTACCATTCGGCAGCCCCGCGAAGGGTGCCGGCGAATGACCGAACCATCGTGGGTTCGTGCGAAATAACTCCAGGTGTGACTTGAAATAAATCAAGTGTTGTCGGGGAACCCTTCCGATCAAATGGTGTGAAGTTTATTAAGTTAAACTTTGGCGAATGCGGGATTGATTCCCACTCCCTGGTATGGGCAAGGAATACCGTCTTCTTTACTTCTTGGCGGAAATCAATGAGTTGATTTTGCTCTCAAGTCTTTGATCTTCGCTCTCACGAAACCTTGTCGCATGGTTGGGGGTTATCATCTTCGGTGCTTCCTCGATCCGAATCGCTATCATCTTCATCGGCGTTGTACCACTCGATTCACCTTGATGTTTTGTCGGGCTTGAATCTGCGGTCGTCGTGCATTTCTCTCATCGTCTGCATGGCCAACTCCATTTCTAACTTGAAGTTTTCCGTTGTTTATTCAGCGCTCCTAGCATTTTGGCCACTTGATCTGCTCATGATCGCGTTTCTTAGGGCTCCTTCACTAGATCTATGATCGGATGCGATTCAGAGAATATATCGGCGCATCATCCTCATGGGTATCCTTCAAGCTTATCATTATCGGACCGTCGGATAGTCGGACCATAAGCGAGTTAGCCGTTGCGTCTTGTGCAGGAATAGCCCGTGGCGATGGTTCTTGGTGGTCATATTAGTGACCTCACGGCAACTCACCCTCTCGGGAGGTCATCCTTTTCGGAATCGCCTTGACCTAGGTCTTGGCATTTCCGTGGTGAGTCTCTGAAGTGACACCCTTCACGGCTTCTTGATGGCAATTGCACTCAGAGCATCGTCTTAATGAGCTTGGAGCACAAGCATGGCTGCGTCAATTTGGGAAATCCTTGAGATTGTCTCGTGCCTGTCGGTAGTACTGTCATCAGTCAATGTAGGAGCAACTCGCGTATGTCGTGGCGATCTTTCGGGTATCGCGTCCTCATCGTCCGGATAAGCGTCTCCTTAGGGGCGGGTCAATCCATCGAAACTTCAGAAGTGACTTCGCCTAGACTTTCGCCGATGTGGCCTGAAGTCTCGGCGGACTCTCGGACTTGATTTTCCATCCGATAGGAGAGGCCGCGAATCTTCTTGTCCTTGTTGGAGCAGGTGCGACCTCTGCATGAGGAGTGACGTGATTCTCTTCGAGGACCGAGCGATCCTTGATAGTTGGTTTGGTGGTGGTGGCGGAGTTGGCTTCTGCTGATTGAATCTGAGAGCGCCTTTGTCTTTGGCGTCGTCGTCTTGGACTTTGGCGTTGGATTTACAGCGCTGTATCCTTCGGCTTAGGCGCCGAGATGGGAGTGTGGGTAACGAGGTTGGGGCACCATTAGACTTGGGCCTCCAAACGGCGGTACATTGGTGGCTTCTTTGCCACTTCTTTCTTTAACTCGAGCTTCTTTGCTTCGTGCTTGCGCAGGAGTGTGGCGCTTCGGATGCGCTCACGAAGTGTGGAGCGGTTCCGTTTGACACGGACCCACTCGTCGGTTGGCGGCTTGGATAAACGTCGATCACTTGAGGTGAAGCCTCTGCGTGAGTTGGATCTTAGATCCGCCGTAGCGACCCCATCCATGGATTGCATGGCCTTGGCAAGCTTGCGCCATGCTTTGTCGTCGCCTTTGGCTTCGCTTGGAAGCGGCCGGCGCATCGTCGGCGTTCATCTCGGGCACATCGGACTTGAGCGCCCGAAGGGATTTCGCTACTGCGGCGGCGAGGTTGGACTCGCCGTCACGGGGCTCTATATCGGAGGCCCATCGGGTTCTCTTGCGCCGAGACTTTCTTGGAGCGGCGGGGAACTGGATCTGGAGGAGGGTGAGGATAGGTACTCCTCGAACTTCTCACGGTCGAACTCGAACTTCGACCTCTTCTTCCACCGGATAGGGATCTGCGGTATGCACGACGACCTCCGACTGAGGTCGGTGGCTCTATTATGGTCGCCCGGCTTGTTCGCGGTAAAAGTCGGGATGATTGTCATTGATTCGAACTTGTTTACAGCTTCTTTGGCCTACAACAAAATTCAAAAAGAAATGCCTTTTATTTTAAGACGTACAATGAAAATCAAAAAGATTACAACTTTTATCCTTGTGAACAAACACGAGGATCTCTGTTATATCGAGGTCCTCGCTTGCGTGGGTTCTTTGCGTCTTGGGGGACTTTTGTGTCCGTGGACCACCGCGCAATCCGATCCGTAGAGACCGGGTTCGAACTACAGACGAAGGGCTCGCTTCACGAAGGAAACGGCTCGAGGGATCACACTCACGAAGGAGAGGATCGCCGAGCGGTGAGATCTACTAGGAGAAATCACAGCTATCCCCGAGATTAAGACTAAGCTTAACCTAGAGGGTATCTCAGAGTTCGACCGAATTCGGTTACCTTTGCTTGTAGATCCGACGCTGATCGACTTGTACTGCTGCTCTGAACCGCACGTCAGAGATCTCGCGAGGGCTCTTCGAAGTCCGCCAAAATCCAAGCCAAATCCTCCCAAAATCCGACCTTATCACCCAAAAACCGGTGAGGAGAACCCCTATTTATAGCATAGGAGATACCGCCTCTACCACTTGGTCGAAGCTACCTACCACTTGGTTGAGGTTCTGCCTGGTGGTCGAGGTGGCTCTACCATGGTGGTCGAGCCGCCTCTGCCACTTGCCGAGGTACCTGCCAAGTTGGTCGAGGTGGTTCGGCCATTGTGGCCGAGCCACTTCCGCCACTTGGCCGAGGTAACTCTACCAAGTGGTCGAGGCCGCCGCTTCTTTTTCCGTTGCTTCGTTTTCTCGACTCTTGGCTTTCTCCGGACTTAGATTCCGCCTCAGATTTGATTCCGGACTAATTCTTGGTTCGCTCCGCTCAACGGTCTCGAACCGATCATCCATTCAAGTCGTTTAAACCGCTTGTGACGCCAGGTTCGCCGCCGAAGTTCAAGGCCTTAACGATCCGACGCCTCGCATCATTCGATGGGTTGTCATTCGCCGACTTCGCCACGAAGTTGGTTTCGGGATCTTGTAAGTATTTTTCAACGCCTACACCAACGCCTCACACGCTGCTGTCGGTTTAGTCTTTCTCCATTGAAGAAGACACGAGTTCGATTCGGGGCATTTTATCCCGCCTAAGAAGGATAAAGCCAACGCTTAACACGCCGGGTTAGTCTTCCCGTGAAAAAAGACGGCTTACGTATTCAACATCGTAGCATTAAGTCTAAGAGAGTCTCATTCTTTTAGCACAACGTCATGTGCGGAACGGATCCAGATAATCCGCACGCTAGCCCAACTCAAACGGTAGTTGGTAAAGGCTCATCAAACCCGTTGAGGGCTGGGGGTTGGCCAATAACCCTAAAGTCAACGCCTTACACGCGTTGCCGGTTTAGTCTTTTTCCGATTGAAGAAGACACCAGAGTTCGATTCTGGGGTACATCATCCCGAAGCCTAAGAAGGGATTAAGCCAACGCCTCACACGCGTTGCCGGGTGATCTCTTGCCCGTAAAAGAGTACCAAGCCTATGTATTCAATATCATAGCCACGAGTCTAGAAGAGTTTCATTCTTCCAAAGACAACGCCACGCTTGAACGGATCTGACAATCCGCACGCTAGCCCAATTCAAACGGTAGTTGGTAAAGGCTAATCAAATCTGTTGACGGCTGAAGGTTTGCCAAAAATCCTATAAGTATTATGGTTAATTATTTCTGACGAAATAAAAGAATCATAATAGAGCACAAAAGAGGACAGAAATATGTTTTGCTCTAACTCAGATACTTTATTGAGGAAAGCTTGTTGAAGTTCCTCCCGGCTCGCCCTCAAAGTCTCCCCGCCATTAAGGGCCTCCGATCTCCTTCTTGATGTCAACCACCGCTTCGAGTTCAAATTCGCACGACCACAGAGTCTTTTCTTTGTTGGCCTTCGTCAGCTTCAAGACGATCAGGCCCTCCCTCGCCGCTTGGAATTCCTGTTCGAGCTCTACTATCCTCGCTTATCCAGCAGCGACACAAGACCAAAAATGTCTCACGGAAGATGAAGCTTCAATGACAGTAGTCTCCAAATGATGCGCCTGGTCTCGCTGCATTTGAACTTCGAGTCCAGTAATAACGCAAGCATCCTGTTAAGCTGTCAGGCGAGCCTCTGTCTCTATCTCTATATATGAGGGGAACACCGGCTACTTCAAAATCTTGTAGACTTTGGAGCTTAACCTCTAAATGGTCGAAATCATCAGCAAGGTGGCCTGGGCAGACTCAATCTTACAGATATTCTCCCATGCCCTACTCCAAATAGGATTACGAGTATAAACTAGTTCCTAGTTCTTAACGAGAAGTTCCTGGAGAATATTACCATATTCTTAAGGATAACTCGATAACCCTCAATTTCCTCCCGCTGTGGGACCTCAAGGAGGGATAAAATTCTGACGAGGCTTATATCGACGGACAACGCTCTACCTCGAAGGACTCCTCCCATCAGACGTCGATTCATGCATTGCCGAGGGCCTACCAATCAACAATTGGGAAGAATACCTCCCACCGTGGATGAACACACCGCAACGAAGTAATGCAAGAGCGACGCCAACCAACGCCGTCGACGGGATTCACCAATCAACGGCTCGGATCCATCAAGAATTCCCCATCAACGGAGGAACCTCGATGGTCAATTGGATGACAATCCACCGACACGAAGTCAACAGCAAATGAACTCAATTAGCTACGCTTTGAAATTCGACAACGGTCAAGCAATAAATGCAAGATCAAGAACACCCCTGTATCCTACAAAGCGGAGAACACGAGAGAATTGGAGGAATCAAATACTGGAGCCAACCTCAAAAGAAATTCATCTATCGACTTCTGGTCGAGATTTCGACAACGGTCAGACAAAAAATGCAGTACCGTAATACCTTCAGCAATCCTACAAAGCACTGGAAAGACTGAAGGGAATGGAGAGATCAAACGCCAGGGTCATTCACAAGTCCTATCACGCCAATTAAAGAGTGAAGGGCTCATCATGTCCAAAGCATCCCAGACTCATCAAGAATCGAGACTGAGACGCTTTGGAGGGGGTATCTGTAGGCGTTAAAAATTGCTTATCAGTACCCGAACAAGACTCGTAAACGGTGGGTTGACAACCGACGATCCATCCGACGGCGCGACCGTAACGCCGACGCGGATTACGCCGCAAAACGCATAAAGCGAGTTGACGAACCCATGAAGTGAGTCACGGCGCATTTGAAGCGAAACGACGCGTCGTGGAGAAACCCGACGACGAAGCTCAACGAGGCGAAGTTGGCTAAACTCAAACGTCGACGAGACGGAATCAACCGTACTTAGTCCGTCGATGCAAACGAGCCGTTTGAGCTCTGAAAGTTGATCGCACGAACTCAAACCCAACGGCGACATCACCGAGCAAAACTAAGCCCTAAGACCGAAAGAATCGACGAAGAATCGACGGAGGAGTCGACGGAAAACGACGCGAGACGCCGGAGCGCCATGACGCGCACTCCTGGCCAGTGGCCAAGGTGGCTCGGCCACTTTGTCGAGCCACTCGCCAACTTGGTCGGAGCCACCTACCAACTTGGTCGAGGTGCCTCTACCAAGTGGCCGAGGAGGCTTGGCCACTTTGGCCGAGCCACCTCGCCAACTTGGTCGAGGTGCCTCTACCAAGTGGCCGAGGAGGCTCGGCCACTTTGGCCGAGCCACCTCGGCCAACTTGGCCGAGGTGCCTCGGCCAAGTGGCCGAGCCACCACCCGGCGCGTGCAAACCCCTATTGTATAAATAGGGGGGGTCTTGAAGCTTGAGAGAGGTTGGATTTTCGGGATCTTGGACTCGGGATTTGGTTTTTGGATTTTGGCGGACTTCTGAAGAGCCCTCGCGAGATCTACGACGCACGGTTCCGAGCACCGGCGAGCTCAAGTCCAGTCGACGTCAGATCTATAGGCGGAAGGTAAGCAAACTCGGGTCGAACTACAGATACCCTCTAGGTTAAGCTTCGTCTTAATCTCAGGGATAGCGCTGTGATTTCTCCTTGTAGATCTCACCCGCTCCGGCGATCCTCTCCTTCGTGAGTGTGATCCCCGCAGGCGATCCTCTCCTTCATGAGTGTGATCCTCAGCGCCGCTTCCTTCGCGGAACGAGCCCTCACGTCTGTAGTTCCAGAACCCGGGTTTACACCAGGATCGGAATTGCGCGGTGGTCAACGGACGAACAAAAAGTCCCCGGCACAGGCAAAGAACCCACGCAAGCGAGGATCCCGTAAAATAGAGATCCTCGTGTTTGTTCACAAAAGGAAGAAAGTTGTAATTTTCGTTTTCATTGTACGCCTACAATAAAGGCATTTCTTTTGTTTGAAATTTGTTGTAGGCCAACGAAGCTGTACACGAGTTCAAACGAGCAATGAATAACAAACCAACTTTCCCCGCGAACAATGAGGTGGAGCTACTCCTAATAAATCCTCACATACTGTTCATCATGCATTTCTATCTATCCTTGTAACACATGTACCATCAATACGGAGACTGAGGATGCCTGATAAGTCTTGGAGAGTAATGGTTGACTCTCCGAGACACAGATGAAAAATGTTCGTCTCAGACGTCCATCTATCCATCAAAGCGCTAAGAAGTGACAATCTAATTTCATCCATCATAGCTTCGAGTATGTGAGAAATCTACTCCTGCTACTACGATAATTGTACATTCATCCTAAAGTGGCCAACGAGTATGCCCAAGGCTGTGTCAACCATGACTAGCTCCAGTCCTCTCTGCACAATAAAAATATAGTATTAGAGTACAAAATAAATAATAATGGAGAAACTAGCTTTCATATATTCAACAAATTGGTTACCTCTGAAAATGATATAGACTCAGAAAGATGGAGTGACTAATCGTAGAGGACCTCATCACTATCTGGCCCGGGACACAAAGTGTGTATACCTGCACATGCAATTAATCACACATATTAGTATTTGCTAAATTAATAAAATAATGTACTAATAACTTACAATAAAAAGCATGAATTGAACGTAGAGAACTTGTAACCAATTAATTGCTATCTACTTGTTCGATATGAACAACGAGACCTATTATGAACCAATGGATTGCATTGACTACACTTAAATTCGCTTCACCACTCCTTCCCACCCTTAATCCATGGTACCTCTAATGCGCACAGATCAGGGTCATCCCACTTGTCTTTTATACTGAGGTGGTAATAAATGTGCTCCATCATATTCCAGCTAATATCGACTATCATCAGGAGGATGAAAACTCTCATTGTATGCCTTTCGGTAATGATTCATTGAATACCAAAGAGAGCAATATCGATCATAAGGAATTCCAGGACTATCAATTTGATTGGAACTAGCCATTAGAACACGTGCACATGGCAATTTTTATAATTGTGGTATGTTACAAGTGCAACTGCACTCTTGGTCAAAGAGATAAACGGTGTAAGTACCTTCACAATCTTTAACCTCCCACTCATTGTCATTAAACGGAGTAATTCTACATGATCTTACAACCACCTACCTTTTCTGCAAAATGCTTTTTTTTTTGTGTGTAATTCATCGTCTAGTTTACACCATCACCTGTTATTTGTTAAAGTATACGTTCAACTGGTAAAAATATCCTTGCAACCAAGGCTTGAATTGGTATAGCTCGGGTACTCTTAAGTATGCCATTAAAAATCTCGGAGCAATTAGTTATCATCATACACTAGTGCACCTCACCATCTTTACTTAACGCCCATTGATCTACGTATTGCGGATTCAAGTTATGTTCAATCCAGTTATGCGTCTCTACTGATAGTGACTTAAGTTTCTCCCTACAGTGCTCATACACCAATGTGTCTGCTGCACATCCGGCTTGCCACAATAGATTTTGTAAGTTAACCTCTCTGTGTTTTTTCTTAAATTATCTCTTACATATCTCAAGCAATATCGATGTGATGTGGTGCTCCGAAACTCTCATACTATACTCGTGGAATTCCTTTCATCCTGTCGAATATAAAAGTAATCGTTATTAGACTTTGGACACTAGAATTAACCTGTATATACATTAAAAGAACCACTTCCAACTTGATATGTTCTCTACCTCAATAACTGCAAAGGGCAAAGGAAATAATCCACCATTTGCATCTATCCTGGTCACAACTAGAAGCACTCCTTTATATTTGCCATATAAATTTGTGCCATCGATGCTCAAAAGCGGATGATAAAAATTGAGCCCCTTGATAGTAGGACCAAATGCCCAAAATACTCACGTGAACCTCTCCACTCCGGGTGCAATCTCTTTAGGCAATAGTTCATATTCAGTATCCAGATTTTTTATCTTAATTGCTTCAAGATATTGTGGAAGTAATTCGTGAGATTTCTTCCTATCTGTAAATATTTTAGTCAACGCCTTTCTCTATGCATCATATGGCTTATATTTGGCTATGGTTATTTTTCTCATATCGCATACCCTCATAATTATCTAATCTGGAGTTAGATCAAGTTCTCTCCTTACTTCGGGCATAATTAGCTTACATATATAAGAGGAAGTTATTGCCTTATGATCGACATTGATAGTAGGATTGCAGCATGTATGAAGTCCACAATAACTAGAGATCATAAATTGCTAATTTGATTTTTGTCTAATAGCTACATTTAGATTCCAAGGACACTTCACATTTCTTTCATCTAGAGCACTTGCATATTCTCCTTGACCCTTCTCGTTGTTGAAGTAGCACTTTATATGGTTGTTTGTGGTATTAGTTTTCACCGGCTTGAATTTGACCTAATTCTTAATGGACCATTCACGTATAGCAAAAACCAATGCCTCCTTTTTCTCGAATAGATCTCTTTTTTTGAAAGTGAAGTCCTCAGGTTGTTAAAAAATTTAAACCAAGATCAACAAACTCAGCTTGCGAGGCATTTATCCAATCCTTATTTTAAAACTCTTCTAGCAACGGTTCTTCGGACTCCACATAAGTCGTTGTTTACAAAAATTCATCCATCCAACGCGTGTCCTCATCGATGCCTCCAATAGCACAATGCATGCTATCAAGTCGATCATCTTCTTCAACGTCTTTAGAATTATCATCCGCATCCTCTTCTACAATGGAACGATCAGTAAATGAGCCGTAACATGACCGAAGCATTATCGAACATAACATTTAACATCGCACCAAGGGAAGGTTTGCTTAAATATTGTAGTTGAGTGCATGCCACTTCACTCGAGTCATTTTCTAAGTGCATAGGACTTGGATATGATATAAATTCGCTCAAATTATTTTTTAAGTAAAGCATGCGAGAGAACTTTCCCGGGGCTTTCAAAACTTGGGCAACAACGAAAATCGGAAATTTTTCAATGAACAACTCGATTGAGATTTACTTTTTAGAGAGTTATTTCATGTCAATCAATTCTTGATCATTGGTGATCACTATAGCAATTGTTATATTCTTGTTTATCGGACAGTTGTAGAACATCTTAGTTTTATACTCTCCATGATTAATTCTAGTAACCTTGCGTATTTCCTTCATCATTCGATTGAAACTGCATGATTTAGATAACATGAACATTTTTCTAGATCCTCCCTCGTATATGGGCATATTATTCAATCTAATACTTAGTATTCCAAGCAAATAATAGGTATTTAGTTAGCCACCAAAACTGAAAGATTAACATTCCATCATATGCAAATTAATTATTAGACTTTATATTTCGAGTAAGAATCTATATCAAATTTCTTATAGCAATTTTCTACTTAAACTATAAAAGCAAAACCTTATATCGAGGTAATATATTAATTTCTAGTTAAACCATAATTGATGACCCTACATCAAATTTCTAGGTAAACCCTACATCAAATTTCTAGGTAAACCCTAATTGAAAATTCACGATTTAACAATATTCAAATAATTCATTATGATTCACTAATATTCATATTATGCAACTCCACAATCCTAAATACTCTTTTTTGTAAATCCTAATTATAACCAAACCACATTAATCATCAAGCTCCAAATAAAATTATTCAAAAACCATCACAAATTTCACTTTGCAATTGAAATTAAAAAGTTTTAGAAAAAGAGAAAAATTTCACCTTGCGAAGGAGTTCGTCAGAGTTGGATGACATTGGTCGAAGTTAGATGGCATTGGTTGGCGTGGGAGTCTGTCGCGAGGAGAGAGTATCACTAGAGGGGAAGTTTTGGGGTTCCCTCTTTGGGGGTGGCAGAGAGATTGAGAGAGAGAGAGACAGAGTGAGATCGAGAGAGAATGAAAGAGAGTGATCGAGTGGGAGAGGGAGAGAGAAAGAGATCAAGAGTAGGGGAGATCGAGAGATCGAGAGAGAGAGAGAGAGAGAGAGAAATGATGGGGATGAGGATTAGGGGAGAGAGAGAGAGAGAGAGAGAGAGAGAGAGAGAGAGAGAGAGAGAGAAATGATGGGGATGAGGATTAGGGCACGCTACAAGGCATATATATCGCCGACTAATACTTAGTATTCCAAGCAAATAATAGGTATTTAGTTAGCCACCAAAACTGAAAGATTAACATTCCATCATATGCAAATTAATTATTAGACTTTATATTTCGAGTAAGAATCTATATCAAATTTCTTATAGCAATTTTCTACTTAAACTATAAAAGCAAAACCTTATATCGAGGTAATATATTAATTTCTAGTTAAACCATAATTGATGACCCTACATCAAATTTCTAGGTAAACCCTACATCAAATTTCTAGGTAAACCCTACATCAAATTTCTAGGTAAACCCTACATCAAATTTCTAGGTAAACCCTACATCAAATTTCTAGGTAAACCCTACATCAAATTTCTAGGTAAACCCTACATCAAATTTCTAGGTAAACCCTACATCAAATTTCTAGGTAAACCCTACATCAAATTTCTAGGTAAACCCTACATCAAATTTCTAGGTAAACCCTACATCAAATTTCTAGGTAAACCCTACATCAAATTTCTAGGTAAACCCTACATCAAATTTCTAGGTAAACCCTACATCAAATTTCTAGGTAAACCCTACATCAAATTTCTAGGTAAACCCTACATCAAATTTCTAGGTAAACCCTACATCAAATTTCTAGGTAAACCCTACATCAAATTTCTAGGTAAACCCTACATCAAATTTCTAGGTAAACCCTACATCAAATTTCTAGGTAAACCCTACATCAAATTTCTAGGTAAACCCTACATCAAATTTCTAGGTAAACCCTACATCAAATTTCTAGGTAAACCCTACATCAAATTTCTAGGTAAACCCTACATCAAATTTCTAGGTAAACCCTACATCAAATTTCTAGGTAAACCCTACATCAAATTTCTAGGTAAACCCTAATTGAAAATTCGATTTAACAATATTCAAATAATTCATTATGATTCACTAATATTCATATTATGCAACTCCACAATCCTAAATACTCTTTTTTGTAAATCCTAATTATAACCAAACCACATTAATCATCAAGCTCAAATAAAATTATTCAAAACCATCACAAATTTCACTTTGCAATTGAAATTAAAAGTTTTAGAAAAGAGAAAAATTTCACCTTGAAGGAGTTCACGAGTTGGATGACATTGGTCGGTTAGATGGCATTGGTTGGCGTGGGAGTCTGTCACAGGAGAGAGTATCACTAGAGGGAAGTTTTGGGGTTCCCTCTTTGGGGTGGCAGAGAGATTGAGAGAGAGAGAGACAGAGTGAGATCGAGAGAATGAAAGAGAGTGATCGAGTGGGAGAGGGAGAGAGAAAGAGATCAAGAGTAGGGGAGATCGAGAGATCGAGAGAGAGAGAGAGAAATGATGGGGATGAGGATTAGGAGAGAGAGAGAGAGAGAGAGAGAGAGAGAGAGAGAGAGAGAGAGAAATGATGGGGATGAGGATTAGGGCACGCTACAAGGCATATATACTGCCGACAAATACACAGGACTACTGGTCCTATGTATTTCATTAGCAAAACAGCTAAAGTCTCTGTAATATACACGAGACTACTAGTCCCGTGTATTTCATTGGCAAGATGATTAAACTCTCTGTTATACACACGGGACTAGTACACGAGACTCAGGGGCGGAGCCAGTAAGGGCCTAACAGGGCCCTGGCCCCTCCTTGAATAATACCAATCACATAGTAGACATTAGGACTTTTTCCATATTGGTCCCTTCAATATTTCATATTTTGAAATTGGTCCCTCAAATCACGGAAATTGCTATTAGGTGCCTCAATTATGAGATTATTTTGAAATAAACCCCTCAAATGTTCTTATTAAGTTCCTCAATTCTTAACTTATTTTGAAATTAATCACTCCAATCACGAGCAGAAGTAGCAATTGGAGGGATTACAAGTAAAATCTATTGTTGTGGACAATTAGCTCTTCTAGTTCTCATAATTTTTTTTTTCAAATTTAATCTCTCCAATCGCTATTTATATTCTTGAGTGGAGTGACTACTCTAAAAATAAGTCAAAAATTGAGGGACCTAATAGTGATTTCCATGATTTGAGGGACTAATTTTAAAATATGAAAGATTTAAGGACTAATATAGTGACGCAATTATGAAACAATTTCTTAAAAGAGGTAATATCTTCTTTTTTTGGAGGTGAGGATTTAATCTTTTCGGAACCCCCCTGCCGAAATTCCTGGCTCCGCCACTGACGAGACCATTAGTCCCGTGTAATTCAAAGACGATTTTTTTACAACATCAACCTTTTTTTGGCCAGCTTTGATGACGTGACCTAAAAGATGTTGATTTTGCTTATTATTTAGCAAAATAGTCATTTTTGTTAATTAGTTTTTAAAAAGGTCTTTTTCAAAAAAATATCCATTTTGTATCACTTGATATGATGTCTGGTCAACATTGTTTAGTGTCAAATTTTATTTGAAACTTTGGAGAAAACTATCGTTGCACTTGTCTTTTTGAGATAATGCATACATTAATCTACAAGAAACTAAAGATAAGTTGTATGTAGTTAAATATGTATATTACATGAGACATGGTTTTTATGCATTTTACATGAGAAGGCCATTAACTCACGATATCATAAATTAAAATATATTATATTATAATTGTCATAATTCGCCTTAAAAATATGTATAATAAAAATATCAATCTAGTAGTTTAGCTATAACAATATATTTAATATAATATTTTACAGTAAAGTGTCTTATAAAATAATAAAATATAATTAATATAATATATTGTGTTATAATTGCCTTAATCAGTTTTAAAAAATATGGGCACTTAAAAATAAAAAAAAACAGATGTGTAGAGTATACACTTACCGCTCTATCGCGGACTCCCTAACTTGGGTGGTCTGGGTGTGATCACCACGCTCGCTCTCACCTTATCCTCTCTCCTATCTTTCGCCAGAAAAAATAAAAAATAAAAAATATATAAAAATATAAAAATAAAAAAAAAGAAAGAAAAAACCACACACACAAAATATTATCCCGCCGTCGAAACTAGAAATTCTCCTCGTCTCTCTTCTTCGCTTCCTCTCTCTGCACAGAATGCTTCTCATTTTCCCGCCATCTCCCCCTCCCTTTCCCGCCAAATCCATCCCCTCTCCTCGCCAAATCCCTCCCCTCCACTATCGTCGGCGGCGGTACAGTCTACCTCCGCCTCCGGCCGCCTTGTCCTCCTCCAACGGCGACCTCGATGCCTTCACCAAGTACTCGGGCTACATATTCGAAGACGGCGCCTCGGGCGAAGCTGAGTTCTTGAACGAGTACAACATCAATAAGATCGCTGCGATCTATCGCCGGAAGCCGATCCTCGTGATCCGGCGGTTCTTGCAGATCGGAACCACTTTCGGGCGGTGGTTTGCTCTGAGGTACCTCGATCAACTCCTCGAGCGCTCCGATCAGATGTTCAAGGTAGTAATCTGTCACTTATTTCAGTTGGAGACAGCAACTTCTTTTTAAAAATTTGAGAAATTTAGGGCTTAGATTTCTTAGCAGGGGTTTGTTTTATAAACCTAAAGGTTTAGCCAATGTTTAAATCCTGTACATAAATTGGATTCAGAAATATTTCAGTATAGGTATATCTAATTTTAAGAATGATGTGGAAGTTAGTGTATTAAAAAATAAATCAGGATTAAACTGTCTGGCTTCTTAAACAAAAAACACTTCTTCATATTTGCATTGCTCGAGAGGCTAGGGTTGATCTTGATGTGTTATGGAGTAACTTTTAACTGAAAATTTTCATATTTTTTTTATCTTATTTGGTAGGTCAGAGCTGCGGAGCTTCGGATGATATTGCTTGAGCTTGGGCCGGTTATTTCCTCGGACTTTTCTTTTATATGCATTTATTGGGCAAAAGATGCCTTAGAATTGGGAAATATATCTATCAGAACCTTTATTCTAATTTAGTTATAGCAATAATTTTTAATATATACGAGAATCATGCCTTATTCTTACTGTATTTAGTTCAGTTGTATGTGTATTGATTTCAATCTACATGATGCTTTGGCAGGCATTTGTGAAGATTGCTCAAGCTGTTTCCTCCCGACCAGTAAGCTGATGTGTCCCTTTCTAATATATTTAACTGGATCTTTTATTGTGAAAAGATAATATGTTCGAGAATTTGTGTACCCTTTCTATTGCATTCCTATTTCATTCATATCAAACTGGATTTATAGTCCTTTGTGATAATATGTTTATGAATAAGTTGCCCTTTCATGAAAGACTAACTTTTATTATCGTAACGCTGCATTGTGTGATAATTTTGGGAACAAGCCTTGTAATTCATATTGTCAATAGTAACGGACTTTTTTTTTTTAATATCAATTCAGACATTCCTGAGAATATCCAAGTGTAAATATCTCTTAGAAGCCATTTTTACTGGTGGAGTTATATCACATTAGTTTTATGGTCTGTGAGAAGTGGAAGTCACAGGAAAATATGTTCTGTGGGTCTGCTATTTATCAATTGTCTCGAGGAAATACTTAGTCTAGAATAGTGTTGATTAGCTAGCAATATGGACAATCTTGGGAAAGAGGCTAAAAATTATCGCTGACAGAGATTGCAATTTCAAGTAATACACATGAAGAAAAAAAACATGTCAAGTTCAAACTTTTGGTAACTTTGAACAATATTCTTTGGTCTTGGAACTTTTGGATAATAATGTTGCACAGATGTTTGATCAGAGAGTCATACTAGTATCCATCATGTATATGGTACTAGGAGCCATTTTGAAAATAACAAGAGCGCATACCATCAAGTTCGGGTTCTCGCTAGCTTAAAGTGCATATAGAATAAGCTTAGGTTTCATATTTGTATTTAGTTTAAAACAAATATAGAATTATATATAATAATTTTAATAAATAGGGTTCTGATTTTCAGATATAATAAAATATTAATAAAAGTTCTAAAACTTATTAAACAATGTACTAATTTTCTAACAAGTACCACAATAAATGTTCAAATATAACATGAAAAAGTTGCATATCTTGTCCATAGTTTCAAATTTATTTCATTCTTCACAAATGATATGTTCACCATCACAAGTTCACAACCATAATGATGTCACCAAATATCAATCACGACAATGAAAGAACTATCAAATCTTAAGCGACAATTCAAAACAACTACTAAATTCCCTCAAGTCTTAAACATATCAAACTTAGCGAATATTCTCTAGGTCTCTACTATAATTATATTAAAATAACACATGTTATATTGAAATAACCCATGTTATATTGAAATAGTGCATGTTGTATTAAAATAGTGTATGATATATTGTAAAAGGCTGACAACATAGAGTTACGATGTGTCTGTGCTATTTCAAATTGCTATGTAACATTTAAGGTCTGCTAAGCTACATAGCGCAAAATGGAGTTACATAGCACGTTTTTTTTTCCGACACTGTGATGTACTTGATGGTAGTGTTGCAATGACACATCATATCAGGGAAAATTCAACGCATTAGAGACTTGGAGAGGATGCGACATTTGGACAGTTATGTTGTACAACTCGCATACTACTCATCGAATAAAAATGGAAAGCATGATATTATCATGTTAAAGAACAGGAAAGCTTGGAAGATATCTAGAATGAACTTACAGAAGAAGGATAAAAAGAAAAGGTGTTAAAAAGTATTGTTCCATCCATACCACTGTCATCTTTTGACTGTCCATAATATTATAACATAGTTAACAAGTAATGCTAAGTACACCTTGTTGCTCCATTAAGTATCACACTTATGTGCACACACATAACACACCCAACCACCCGTCCGCGCAGGAGCCCACGGTTTGTTCTCTAAAAGCTGTTCAATTGGATACTTTAGGATACTCAGACACTTAACCTCTGTTTGTTATGGCCAGATATCACTAGTTGTTCGATATTTCTATAACATATCCAGAAATTCATAATGTATTCCACACATATCAAAAAGTGTGGAGATTAACCCAAGACTAAAGAAAGTAAAAGTTGAATGTATCAGCACGGTAAATATTATTTGACATGTAGATGTGTTTTGTACGATTTTTCCATTTCAAGCACAATGAAAGGTTAAATTGTGACGGGTCCACAAATTTGTTTTGTCAACATTAAAGGGCAAGGGGATCATACTTCTATCTGCTTTTCTTTTGATATAAGCCCTTTGAAATTAGCAAAGTTGCAATGTGAAGATTTTAATATGCAACTTATTAATCTATTAACCAGTCATAAAAGCCCTTCAAGAATATTGTTTAAAACTGAAAGTTTAGTTTAGCCCCTTCAATGATTTTTTTGTTTCATAAATTAACACTGCAAAACCAAATATCTCTACATGTATAAAGAGACCGTCCATGTTGGTGATTGCATGGATGTTCTCTTTCCTATAAACGATGTGGGACACTTATTATAGTCAAGAGGGTTTTGCTCACTGTCCTTTTATTGATTTCTTATTTAGGATTGGATCATTTTTCATTTACAATGTGAACAATCTAAAAATTAAATTATGTTTATTTTGGAAATATTCTATAAATAAGTTAGGACACTTATAGTCAAGAGGGAGTGTGCTTACTACCTTTTATAGATTTCTTATTTAAGTTTGGAGCATTTTTTATCTACTAGGTAAACAATCTAAAAATTAAATTATGTTATTTTAGGAAAATTCTAGTTTTATAAATGTGTAGGCGATGTAACTAATAAACACTAGTTAACAGTAACATGCTTTTCTAACTATTATTTTTTTTTTTCTTTTATCTGTTACATTGTTTGGGCTACATGCTAGGTGCTTTTGCACTATGAACAAAAACATATACATGAAATTGTAGAACAGTATCCATCACCTGTACCCTTCTCACATGACTCTCATATGCATGTCACTGAAAATATATGTTGATATTCTTTTTCCTTTTTATGTATTTTACTGCTTACTACCCAGATCAGGTATTGAAATTAACTCTTCATGCATTGATGTTACATCAGGTTGAACATGAAAATACTGTATTTCATTTGGAAACAGTTGGTGAGTGGAGCTATAATACTACTTAATTTTTTTTTGGAGGATTTTTTTAAGATAGGGAAAACTGGCTATTATTCCAAGCACTTTTTTCTCCAGTAACTGTCTTCTAAAATTTGGGAAACTTTTATTGATGATAAAAGTAACTATTAGGACTTTTAGTCTGAATTCTATGTCTAGATACTTGTCAGCTGCATCATTTGTATCTAACTTTTATCTCATGCCTCTGCCTGGATCTTGATTTTCTTCAAATGAATGGGGAAAAAAAACTGAAAGAGCATTTGATTTGTAGTCTGATTTAGCTCTTCAGTCTGTACCAACGACCTAGAGATCCGATAGTTGACTTCAAAGCTGAGCACCTTCTTATGACTAAATCTCTGCCAGTTGTTTTTCTTCTGCTTCTAAATGTCAAAATAGCATTCTTACTTATAAAGCTTCAGTTATAAATTTTAGAAAACCTCCTCTTTAACTACTCTTATTACTCCTAGTGGCATTCTATTGTGCTTGGGTAACGCTTTCCTTTGAAGTGGGTAAAACTGGGAAACTTCAAGGGCAAAACTCGGATATAGATTACTTTTGTACACTTGATTTCTTTTCTGATAAAATTTTTACCTCACAGGATGTGATCCCTCCATCATATCTGGAGGAGCTTTCATTGTTGCAAGATCGCATAGCCCCCTTTTCAAGTGTAGTTGCTTTTAGCATGATTGAGAAAGAGCTTGGATTACCAATAGACATGCTTTTCTCTGAAATATCACCCGAACCAATTGCTGCAGCATCCCTTGGACAGGTGATACATGATTTACATATCATATTGAGAATTGAAAACGATTTTCATTTCAACTTCTCTTTTAGCCTGAAAAAAATTTATTTCTCGCCTTATGTTCGTAGGTTTATCAGGCCAGGCTTCGTTCTAGTGGTCAGGCTGTTGCTGTGAAAGTACAGAGGCCTGGAGTTCAAGCAGCAATTTCTTTAGATATCTTTATCCTGCGTTTTCTGGCAGGGCTGATAAGGAGAGCTGCCAAGATTAATACTGATCTTCAGGTATGTCCCTAAACTAATTTATGTAAACTGTTCATTTCATTGAGTAGTAGCTGTTAACATATTTTTCTTTCATTTACATCTGAGCGTCTTTTTTTGTGGTGACGTTGAGGTATCTGACGCTAATTAACTGAGGACATTCACTTGCAGGCAGTTATTGATGAATGGGCATCTAGCCTTTTTCGGGTATGAACTTGCCTCTATCCTTTTGATAAAAATACTTAGTATTTTATTATTCTCTAATTTCTTTTCTATGGGATAAAACTTCACATTTTGCCCTTTCAAATATAAGATTCAAATCAGACCTAAATTTACCAGCCTCGCCAAGTCTTTTGATATTTTCAAATTATCCTTACAAATCATTTGAGTTTTTTGAAACTAAAACCTCTTATTAGATGGAACCATTGTTGAACATAATGTTACTGACTAGAACTTCGAACGTAGGACTTGATCTCTGTTTATTCACACTTTCCCTGTTGCTATTAGTACGCCAACCCCTTCTCAAATTCCTTACCATATTGTATGGAGCTTCTTCCCTATCTTTGATCTGTTTTCCTTTGTTTTTTCGTGTCTTCTTATGTCATATTGTTCTTCAATTATGGGTTCGAAAAAAAGGTGTTGTGCGCATGAAAAACATGGGGAAAAAGTAAACGTGTACCCAAACTAAATTTCTTCTCCTATGGAAATTTGCCTTGATTCACCCCAGTGGATAGGTCTTTGTGGGGGTAGCCTTCTTTTTCCCTCAAAGACTGCAAGATTTAGCAATCTATTTAACTAAATCTACCATAGCTTAGGGTTAGTCTGAGAATGAGAGGAAAGGATATATCTGTCATTGTCTCTCTTTTCCACTCTTATTTGTCTGGTCTGGATGTTGGACAAAAGTGACTGAGGTTAGATAACTTCAGTTAACTTAATCAACTTGGACGGAAATTTAACACTATTAAAGATTTGGGGGCCTGTGTAGGTCTAAGTTGAGGGTCTTATGTCTAGAAATCATTATATCCTTCTAGGGCTTCATTTTCATTACTTTAAAGCAGGATTTCAAGACATCTTCCTAGGCATGATCCGATTTGTAATGGCGCTGCCACTGTTGTAGACATTTTCCAATTGACATTCATGCATCCATCAATTATATGTTTTACGTTTGTCGCATTAATTGAAGTTACCTCATAAGATCAAATCTCAAAAACATTGTGATGCAATCATGCAATGTGGTTCATGTAAAGTATGGATCTCCTCACTGCTGAACATTGAAGGGTATGGATGACTGTTTAGCAATTCACTTATGATCGACTATGTGGAAGCCTTATATGTGAAAATACTTTGGCATTAGGAGACTTCATGCTTATTGTTCTCTTTGAACTGCATGAAAATATGTTTTCTATCCATAAGGGGAAATTGTCGCACTTGAACTCTCTTAAAATCACAATTAGTATATTATATTTGTGGCATATTCTTAGAGATTCACAATGAATACAGGTGATCACATTTAATGCAGGAGATGGATTACCGGGAAGAAGCAAGAAATGGGCTCAAGTTCAGGTAGTAGCACATCACTAAGCCATAACCTGCAGTGGCTTTTATTCATAATATTACTGGTCAACCATTTTAATCTTTTGCCTCATATTACATGCTTAACTAGGCAACTCTATGGTGGGCTGCGAGATGTTTTCGTTCCAGAAATGTATATGGACACTACAAGTCGCCGTGTACTTGTCATGGAATGGGTGGAGGTAATTTTCCCCTAACCTTACTTTTCTTAAGTAGCATATTCTGCTGAAAATGGATTTAAATGCTGATATTATTATTGTTTGTGCAGGGGAATAAGTTAGCTGAAGTGAAAGACCTTTATCTAGTAGAGGTAGAACTGCTGACATGAATGCATGTTGGATTACACTTTTATTTCTGTTTAAGTGTATAAAATACATTAAATATCTG
This sequence comes from Asparagus setaceus, assembly GCA_012295165.1. Taxonomy (NCBI): domain Eukaryota; kingdom Viridiplantae; phylum Streptophyta; class Magnoliopsida; order Asparagales; family Asparagaceae; genus Asparagus; species Asparagus setaceus. The sequence continues at coordinate 27,965,412 of CM022704.1, read as the reverse complement.
TGTCTTTTGTGATTCAACAGGTTGGAGTATATTGCTCACTTTCCCAGCTTTTAGATTATGGATTCTATCATGCAGATCCTCATCCTGGCAACCTTTTACGGACCTCTGATGGAAAGCTTGCTTACTTAGGTATACATTCTAATGAATTGCAAGATAAAACTCAAATAAGCCTATATCTTTATGTGTTGTATAATTATACTTCAAGAACGCCTCTATAGATTCATTAAACTGGTTTTAATGATTTCTTTGCTTCACCAGACTTTATTGTTATTTAGTGCTTTGTTTGATTAATAATAGTAGCACAGTTTCAATTTTGAGCGTCATTGCCTTTTTACTTGGAAAAGCAATTCATAGAACATGAAATGAATTTTAAAAGTCATAAGAACATGAATAAACTTAGTACACATCTATTTTCTTGTTCTTCTTTATGGTTTGCATACCATGAATTTTTGAGTGTGAAACTTTCTTATATCTTTCAAATAAAGTTAAAGTTGAATTGGTTTTTTCTCTTCGTCTTCGTTAACCTTAAAGGGGTTCCTTTTATTAGTTAGTTCTCTTTCTTTTCATTTCTTTTTTTTTTTTTTTGGTTGATCTCACTTTTGTATGGTAACTGTTGAACCGCCTCTTTCAGACTTTGGAATGATGGGTGAGTTTAGGCAAGAACTTCGAGACGGATTCATTGAAGCTTGTCTTCATCTTGTTAACCGTGATTTTGATGGATTGGCAAAGGATTTTGTTACTCTTGGGTAAGCCCCTTGGTTTTTATTATATGGGAAAGTAAGGGAAATCAAGTGATGGAATGTTGAGATAGCAGAACCTTCTAGGCTCTTACTGCCAAACTTTGAGCTTAGTCTTTAGGATATTTATCGTTATAAAACAATATCAACATCAACGTTCAACCAGAACACTAATGTCAGTTGCAAGGCAGAGCCCCTAAGTACTTTCATTTTTTGCAGTTTATTTAGTTAAAATGCTTCCACTGAGGGCCCGTTTGGTTGACAAAAGTATCAAAAGTAAACGGTAGATCAAAGAAGTAACTTCCAAATTTATGAAGTACGAAGTAGCGGAAGTACTACTTTTGTTTGTTTCACAAATTATTAGAAGTAGTGGGAATAGTATTTCTTCCAGTTCATTCACTTTTTCTATTTGGATAGTGATTGTAAATATTGTCACGAAGAGAGAAATAATATCTTTCAGGATTTTATATAGAAATGGAGATTATCCACGTAATACAAAATTTATTTGTAAGTTGACTTTGATTTAGCTACTTCCGAGGTACTTTCGAGCCTTGAAGGGAGGAAAAGGTTTTAAGAAGTAGGTATGCGACATAAGTGCCACCTTAACATTCAAGTACCAGAAGTAGCTCTTTCAGAGAAACATACTTTTTTTTTTCTTGGAAGTAGCAGTAGTAGTCTCTTCATCCTTTGTTTTAGATACTTCATAATTACTTCCGTGCAAACAAACAAGCCCTTAATGCATTAACGGAGAAGTTCAAGGATGTGCACAGAGAGCACGCACACTTTGCATAATTCTTCCCAAGTCTCAATTTTAGTTACAAGTCACTAGGAGAAAACTGAGAAAGAAAATTACTGAGCTGTAGCACACAGCCAATACAACAGAGGTAATCAAAATGTTTAGGTTTGAGCAAAAAGTGTCATGTAAATAAAATTGGCTTATTTGTCGTTATGCAGAAAAAAGGGCAGTAGAACTGGAATATTTCTTCTAAACAGTATGTGCACACTTGATTTAACATGTTGGCAATGTCATCAGCCAATTGATTATTTCCAACAAACATATACATGAAGTACATAATTTCCAGATTGATTTGAACATGTATTGATGCTTTCTTGCTTAACAGACTTCTTCCTGCCACTGCACAGAAGGATGAAGTTACAAAGGCTTTGACAGGTTTCTTTTCCTTTCCATCATCTTAGGTTCCATAGTATAAAATATGTGTCCATACTGAAGTTGTTCTAGAATTTATTTTTTCAAGTTTGCTAAATTAGAAAACTAAATATAGATGTATTCAAGATGCTGTTGTTAAAGAACTTGCTAGCTGAATTTGTTCTTATAGAGAAAATTTTATTTGTTTGTAGGTGTATTCCAAAGTGCTGTTACAAAAGGAGTCCAAAACATTAGTTTTGGTGATTTGTCTGGAAATCTCGGGCTCACTATGTATGGTGTCTTATTTTCTGAGGTCCTGAGTATAGCAAATATTGTTCATGGTTTATATTTTCAGCTCCCTTTTACGTTCTAACTATTGAGCTCCTTTAAGAAAAAGTTTGTTAAAGAGCAAGGAGACAATTTATAATTGGGACACCCCATTTAGTTTTAGTTGCGAAAATGGTGGATTGGAAGGATGAATTGTATGGCTTACATTACATGTTTAAAGGCATTAGTGTTCAGATCAGAACATTAGAAAATGTGTTTAAGTTGATATGTTATCTTTTTTAGCACAAGTCAATTGTTATATAGAGAACATTCTGCAAGGTTTTGATCTCTTCCACTGGTATCAGCAGCAAATTTTTAGTACTAAACATGAGTATGAAATAGAGTGGAGAAATGGAAGATGGGCTGCACCTAGATGATAGGATATAGAGGTAAACCTATGGGTGCAGGGAATTGTTTTGTGGCAGTCCTGGTGGCTGCTGCGATCAGCAAGGCAATGATCTTAACTTTCCTGCAAGAAGGAAGAAGACAAGATGCTTTTATGTCATTTTTTTACTGTTTAGATATATATTACTTCGTGTTACTAAAACCACTCAAAGGAGACTTGGTTGGTCAATGTTCTAGTGACAATTAGAACCACCCAGACAAAAAGAGTATAACCAGTTCAGGAAATCTATTACTGGAACATATATACGGAAAGAATACCTATATACTGTACTTTAGTGTACAAATTTATCATGGATAATGTAAAATATGTTTCACTGATATATATATATATATATATATATATATATATATATATATATATATATATATATATATATATATATATATATATATATATATATATATATATATATATATATATATATATATATATATATATATATATATATATATATATTTGTCAATTTATTGTGATAACTTCTACTAAATGGGTGCACGCTGAGCTGCCTGCTTCTTCCTTGTAAAACACGCAGGCCCTTCTCCTGTACTTAATGGCATTAATAATGCTGATAGGAATATGACCATTTAGATATGAACCCCTCAAATAGTGTTATTTGTATGTAAAATTGAAATTGCTATAAATTTAAAATATAGAAATGAAGCTTTCATAGTATAGTGTTACACCTTTGTTAGGTATTGATACATGTGAATTTTGTAGATTATAAATGACCATCTTATTAATCCTTTTGTGTATAAGTGATCTTAAAATTATATCTATACTAATATGTTCACTTTGTGTGGCAGTCCATTTGTAAGGGTTATTTCACACATAGAAATCCATTTCTACATGTTTCTTCCAATGAATGTGCATGACATGCATCCAAAATCGAGTAGAAAATAAAGGAAGTTGAATGTAACGTTTAGTACTATCTAGCTAAGTAATATTATAAAGTATTAAATATCTTTTTAATTTGTGTTACATTCTTTTCAGAAATTGTTCGTGGAAGACTTAATCACTCTATTTTTAAAGAAAACACTTAGCTTAATTTTATTTTTCTTAATGTCGATTTTCAGGTATAAATTCAAATTTCAGATTCCATCATACTTCTCTCTTGTAATTAAGGTAAATGTGCAACTTGTTGCTTCAGTATAATTAACTTAACTTGTTTACAGTTTGTCATGACCTGCAGTTAACCTCTTTCTAATTTTGCACAATAATACTTCCTCTTTTCTTCACATAAGTATATGAGAGATTTTCATAAAAAATTATTTGTTGCATATATGATCTTTCATGCCCCAAATTTGCACTAACAGAAATAGATCTACTCTTATGTTTTCAGCCTTGCAGTTTTGGAGGGAATAGCAATCAGTTTTGATCCTAATTATAAGGTTTTGAGTAGTTCATATCCATGGATAGCAAGAAAGGTACTTACTGACAGCTCTCCACAGCTTAGGTCTACCTTGCAGACTCTTCTTTACAAGGTATTGTATGTCTTCTTTGTTAATATTCACTTTGATTACTGGACAATATAAGGAGTGAGGAGTGGTGGGATGGGGGGCTGAGGGTGGGGATGGGGTTTCAGTTCCTGAAAACCGACTGGAGTTCCTCTTAGTATTTTCTACTGTCGTGACTGTAGTTCCTGAAAACTGACCTGAATTTTTTTCTGCATCAGGATGGTGTGTTCAGGATTGATCGTCTTGAATCTTTGTTATCTGAGGTTTACTTCTTGCTGATTCTCTGTAATCAGTTTCTTTCATAAACAACCTTCATTGTCTTTTCTTTGTTCAGTAGTAGATATCAATGAATGTACTATAGGCAGTAGTTCTGGACTTACAATAGTGTGTTAAGTGTTAACTCATCTTGTTGATAAATGATGCAACTCTTTATGGGAATATACAAAATTGGAGGAGAGAAATCTCGACCTTGTATCTCATTCTATCTCCCCGTTTTCAGTCTCCTTACTCAATAACTTAAATGCAAGCTCTGATTGTGATCCCTTATTATCTTTCGTGATTAAATTTCTAGCTATTTGTTTACTGGTTCTAGATTAATCCTGATTTAGCATAACCAAATCTAACAGGAACACAAATTTAAGTCTGCTTCATCTTCAATTGGACTATGTTTGACCATGGACCTGAGGACAGATATCTACCCTACTGCCTTTCACCAAATTCTGCATAGAGATATTCAAAATATTTTAATCTAGTACAGGTTATTAACTAGTTCAAAACTAAGGCAGCGCGCTAAGCCCAGGCCACAAGAAGCATAAACTTTTTACTGTTGCTTGTTACTGCCAGTATTTGGTTAGCGACTATATGCTGAAGAAATTATTCTATATGATATGCTGATATCTGTTTTCCATGTGCCTCCCTCGAATGACAGCCCATAATCTTGCATGGGTTCATGCGCACATTCATGTGAATGTATGATTGGCAAGAGAATGCTGAAATTATTTACCAACTGAATTATCCTACATTACCCTAAATATATCTTTATAATATATCTTTATCGCCTATATTTGTCTTACAATTGAATTTGGTTTCCTCAAGTTTTTTATTATCTTGCCAATTCTTCTAGAATCTTTAATAATCTAGGAGAATTATTGGGAGTTACTTCTTAGTTAAATGGTCTTAAACAATATGATGATAAGGTAACTTTCCCAGTCTGCCTATTGGCCTTATATAACTTCATGGCAATGCCCTTCTTGTGATATTTACCTTTCTTGGAATATCGCACCACCTTAAAAGGTTGAAGTCAGGCATGCTGCTGCTCATAGAATTTTGTGTAAGATTCATACTCATGATGATCCCATTTTGATAGGAAAGAGCTTTAGACGAGGAACAACAAATTTGTTTCTTCACAAAACCCTGCATAAATTCATTTTACAGAAAATCTTTGTGTAATACTCTATATAAAACAACTACAACACCAACAAAGCGTTTATCCCAAAAAATTTAATTCTATATACTAATTCAAATTGGCTGCTCTACAGGAGATACATCTTTTTTCATTTGCATTTCCAGGTTCTGTTTAGTATTTGGTATGGTACAATTGCTAGTTATTCAAAAAAAAAGTAATAAAAAAAAAAATCCATCTTGCTCGTTCTCAGCGCATTGTCAAAGGGGCCTCGTTTTCCTTCTTCTCTCTTTCCATGAGGCGTAATATTTACTCTTTGGGATTGTTATTACTTTAGCAAATCTGTATAGTGTGGGCACTGATTATACAGTTGCAAATGTCATCAATGTTAATCCTAATGTTCTCCAAATTTTCAAAAGTTTTCAGTTTTTCCTCATAGTTCATTTGATAATTCTTCAACTGTCAATTTGGCGATATGTTAGTGAAAGCTGTGAGTTTTAATCTGTATATATTGGTAATAGAAAGAATCATAAACTTGTTGAAAACTTCATTTGTTATTGGTTAATGATCTGTTTGCACGCACTGTACAAACATTCACCCTCTGAATCTGTATAAAAGATGTAATCTTGTAACTTTCTTTTGTTGTTGATGACCTTCACTGGTGCACAAGGTACCAATACCCATCTTCTGAATGTATCAGTTTAGTCACGAGGAATCTTGGAAAATCTAAGAATTATTTTGACAATGAAAATAAAAAATGGTATCCGAATCTTCAGAGACTCTTTGACAGGTGATGCATATGATCCTTCAGTTTCATTAATAAAAACCAATATGCAAAGACGACAATCCAATTGGAAAGACAAAGAAGAGACAAGAAGCAATACTCTTTTGGTGGCGAAGAGAGGAAAGGGACAGAGCTTGTTTGAGACAGAACAAATTTCAGATTAATTTGGATGAAGGGCAGTCTTTTGTGAAGAGAAATAAGGAAAATGGGAGTGTTCCATTAGTGCACAATAGTTAAATTTATGCATTTAAACATATATGTAACAACATTGACCCAATTCCTTCATGATGTTATCCAATTATTCTTTGTTCCATATCCTGTTTCTACTAGTTAATCCAAAGAATCTGACCCAATACTCTGCAGTAAGACTGTATGAGTCGTACAAAAGTGAAAATCATCTGTTTGGGAAAACCTACTGTGTCATCAGTTGTGTCACAAGACAAGTATGACAAGAATAATATTAATTGATGCGAGTGGAAGAGAGTGTGCAAACAATTCTTAATTTTGATAATGCCAAATTTTCTCTCATATTAGCTCTAACCATTCTGGTCCCTGTGCTGCTTGGCATAAATTAGGCAATCCTTGCATCATGATGTTTTACTAATGAAAGATTGTATTATATGTGTTTGTGACAGTCACTTCGTGCAAGGACCGAACAGTCTTTGGTGAAAAAAGATGATAAGAATACTGACTCAAGTGTAGCAATCAAGCAAGTGTTTTCGTTCACTTTGACAGAAAAAGTATACTCATCCTGAATTCTGTTTTCTTCTTTTTCTTGAACTTTGTCGTGGTTGTAAATAACTGGATGCATAAACTCAGAGTTACATTACTCTATTGCTTTTGTAGGGTGCATTTGTGAGGGAAATCCTTCTACAAGAATTTGCCAAGGTAAGTATCTACCCAAGTTTGTGTCTCTTGTTGTTATCATTATGCTTCATTACATGTGATTTGTTTACTGTTAGTACATTGTTGTAAGGTTTAACATTTGCTTGATTATATCACGAAATTTGCCTTTCGTAATATAGTGTTGTCTTACTATCTCTGTGTTTTCAACTATATCTCATGTGCCAAAATCAAGGTTTTAAGTATCGGATATTGGGGAAATATTGGATGGCCAAAATTCATATCGGATTGCGGATATCGGGAAAATATTAGGGACATGTGGTAAATATCAGAACGCCATAACGAATATTTGCATATATAGTATAATGCACTAAAATGTAATCTCAATATACTTAATAAAATCTAATGCACTAAAATGTAATCTTAACATACTTAATGAAATCTAAGCATACTTAATATAAATAATATATGTTGAGGATCACTAAACAACTTTGTAAAACAAATAAAAGTACAAACTAGCGTTGCAACATTTTGCCTGTTGTTTTTAGGCCAAAATGTCATTTGATATAATGGAAAAATTATGATATCTCACCCAAAAATTGCCAAACAAGGTATATCATTTTGCAACAAGACACATAAAAGGATATGTCAGCCAACATATTGGCTGATATATCGGCCATATCGGGGATACATTGCCCAAAATAGACAAAAAGCGGTAAAGGATAGTTAGAGACCAAATCGGTTGCGGCAAGCCCTATAAAAGGATATATCGGGCGATATATTGGCCCATGTCAGTGATATTTAAAACAATGGCCAAAGTGGTGGAAAACAAATTTTCTATACCATTATGGGGCTGCGGTTGCGGGCTGGTGGTGGTGGTGATGGGTTTTTTTTGGGTTGGGGCGGGGGTGGGGGGGGATATTTTGGGGGGAAACTTGTGTTCCTGTCCGATTTGCTTGCCAATTAGTTTGGGCTAATAACATTGCTCCAATTCAAATCAACAGCATTTAGGGTCACCAGCTATGTAATTTTTACAAGAAAGTTCATGTTACCATAGTAAAAATGTAAAATGAACTAAATGCTGCAAGGCATGAAGAGAATTGATGTGGGCTAGCCTCCTCGAGATTCAGGTTGTCAGGTTGTAGATTGAGATTGCAGTTATTGAGTGGTGGGCTGATGTAGGTCTGGTTAGCAAGACTTGATAACAGAGAAAAGGAATGATTGGAAAAAAAAATTCTTTGGTAACAATATTCATGCTGATTGATGAACAAGGATATAGATCTTCCTTATAAATAATTCAACAAATGATACTAACTAGGGATGCAATGAACGCAAATAATGCATTCCCAGTCCCTTAATATATTTGCGTTTTGGTGAAAACAAATAATCCACATCCATCCATTTAAAATGTGGTACGGATATAGACATTGGTGGACTATCCGAAGTATTCAAATAAGTATATGCAAGCACATGCATGAGTCCATAAAGATTAAAGACTAGCTAATAGTGCATTTTGTGACATAAAGAATATTTTCACTAGTGTATACCCTGAAGTTAAAAGGTTGCTTGTTCTTCCTCTGAAATTTTGGTGTCAATATTATCAGGTTGTCTTCCGAATTGATCCAAATTTGAGTTCGTTGTTATCAATATTGATAATGAATTTGATACCTAGGTAATATCCATAATCCTTATCCAGATATATATTTTTTTCAGGAATCCACTTGTTATGAAAGAAAGATCTATATGTGAGTCTGCATATTTAAGCTAGCCACGCAACACAAAAATATTTAAATAAGATAAAGGAGGACCCTACAAATACTAACAAAGTTACCTGCAAATAATTCCTGTAAGGAAGGTCATTTTAAAATTGATTCTTTTTTTTTTTTTTTGGTGAATTCCATAAACTTTTTAAGAGCATTTTAATATCTTTTTTTTGGCTTTTGGGGAAAAATGAAACAAGGAACACACATAAATGATGTAGTTAAGAATAGAGTTTATATATCTTTTCTAGTTGAAAGAGATAATTAACACACTTGTTGATAGTGTTTAATTTTGATTGAAAATTGAACTAAGATTTAGTTATAGTTAAGTTTCTTTTGTAAAAAACCTGCAGTTTCTGTTTAAGTTCACGCCTATTTGTATCTTAAAATAAAGACATCTACTCAAATCACCCTTGTTATGAGAAAAAGAGCGTGATGGGATTCTTCTAGTTTCTTTCAAGGTATTATAGACATTATCGATAGTAGTTTGATTGTATTTGTTAAAACCTCTATACAGGGACTTGATGCACTTGGATTAGCTACCTTTGACTATGTCGCTTCTGCTGCTTCTTCAAGGTTGCCACTTGCAGTTTCACTCTCACCCTCCTCCATCAGTGATGAAGACGTTACCAATTTGAGAACTTTGCATCGTCTTCTCTTGTTGTTGTCCAGACTGCGGAAAAATGAGAATGACAGTACAGTAAGATATGCTCTTCTACAGTCTTTAAGATGCATTCTATTTTATAGAAAATGCATTATACATTTCAAGTAAATGGTCATCGAGTACAGATCACACAGGATAACATATTAAGAGAAACTAAACAAGTACTTCCACCTAGATGCTTTGTTAAATGGGGTAAATTACACTAAACCCCCAAGAACTTTCAGAATTTTGCTGTAAACCCCCAATAACATTCAAAATCATGCTAAACCCTTAATAACTTTTGCTTTTTGCAGAAAATCCTCAATAAGTGTTTGCATTTTACATATAAGCCCTGTAAATTAGAACAAAAAAAAAGCATTTTGTAAGTTATTGGAGGTCTAGTGTAATTTACCCAAAGGATATTGGGGATCTAGTGCAATTTTGAAAGTTATTGGGGTTTACTATGAAACACTGAAAGTTCTTGGGGCTGGTTAGAATCAGGAAAATTTTCAACAATAGTCTCTTTAACAAAGGTGAAAATTTAGAAACTTTCAGGAATATAATCATATTTACTTTCTATTATTTCTTAATGGCTTTGGAAATTTCAAAATATCTTTCAAACTCCAAATCTGTTCCATCAAAACGGAAAAAGTCTCTAAACCTATTTAATTTGTTGTAAGATTCAAATCTTCTTGGACATGATTCTTATCACTGTAAGATTAGAAGCATGGGGATAATGAAATAAAATAGGTTATTTTACCAAATTTAATTGATCGAAAGTTGAAAGTCTTTGGATAGTTTCAATATTTTGTGATAGGAAATAGGTCGAATACTAATATAAACTGACGATGACCTTAGCCATAATAATGCATAGAAAACTTCTCTGGGAGAATCTAGGGGTTTTTTTTCCCTTCCTCCAAATATTTTATCTGCATTCATCAAAACCAAAATGAGGGACTCTATGCTAGCCAGTAAATATTGAAATTTGAAAAGGATACAACCTCGAGATCCTACTCTTTCATGAGACCATAGATATGGTCACTTCTCTAGTGCATAAGATACTAAGGAGCTGTTTGGTTGAGAGGATATCGAGCTACAGAACTAAATACTGCAGCAAGATTTATATTTCCAATGTTTGGTTTGTAACATTGTCATTAGAAAGGTAAGTGAAGTTACAGTTTGTAGGAAAAAACTACCGCACATGATGCAGCCAGTTAGGTTGCAACAAACGTTACTGACTATGATAAAGGAAATTGAAAAAAATAAAAAAAACCACACTAAAATAGTGATGGAAGCATAGTTACATGGTTCGCAGTACGTAGCGGGTCGTTATATGAATTTGGGTACGCAATTCGAGAATTTGAAATTTTGGATTCGACAGGGGGTAGCTTGCTTCGATACGCAAGTTCGATATAGGATACGATGTAATTTTTTTTTGGGTACGCTTATCATTTTTCAAAGTGTATAATAGAAAATTAGAAACTCAAAAACTAATTATGCATTTCAATATTTTTTCATATAAAATACTTCAATACTTTATTTTTATAGTTTCTGAATACATAAAACTTAAAATATTAAATATTAGATAGCCTCTTAATAATTTTTTTTCTATTTTGTAACTTTCTTCCCCTTAACGTCAAGTGCATCTTCTGCTAATTCCGAGTCCAAACAATTTCATTTAAGCTCCTCCAACTTACTTGAAGAGTCCTCCAAGTTATCATTAATCCATATCTCATTCTTTAAATGGACCAACTTTGTAATTTTCACAAAATCGTGACGGGAGGTGAATGTTTGAATGGATGAATACTAACTTATCCATCCTTCCACTGATCAATCTATTCCTTTTCATACTATGTATGTAGGAATAAGTACTCTAATTTCTCTCAACTGAAGAGTTACTAATAGGCTGAGATAAAATCTTCTTAGCAACATCAGTTAAAGAAATAGTGATCTAGAATTAGTTATTAACTTTGATAACTTTCACTTATGAAAAAATACTTTCAATAATATTATCGAAACATATAAAAAAAATCCAAGCGCATGTGCATGAAAACAGACTTGTAAATCAACTTTGGTCTCCTCATACTGAGTAAGCGGTACGCTAATTTTGGGAAACCAATTCGTGTATCGGAGGGAATCGGTTCGTAAATGTACAGGGAATCGGTTCGCATGAACCGCTCGGATTCGAGGGTTCAGAAGCGATAAAATTGCTTATCGCATTCGAACGAGACTCGTGACGGTGGGTTGACAACCAACGATCCATTCGACAAACCGACGCCGCAAAACGCGTAAAGCGAGTCCACGAACACGTGAAGTGGGTCAGCAAGGTGTAAAAACCAACGAAACGACGTGCCGTGGAAGAAACCCGGCGACGAAGTTCGACGAGGCGAGTTGACTAAACTCAAACGCCGACGAGACGGAATCAACTCCGCTTAATCCGTCAAATGCAAACGAGCCGTTTGAGCTCTGAAAGTTGATCGGATACGGACTCAAACACAACGGCGACATCATCAGGAGAAAACTAAGCCCGGAAGACCGAGAAAAGCACGGAACGACGAACGGCAAGACCTCTACCAACTTGGCGGCGAACTTTTGGCGAACCTTCTGGCGAACCTCTCACTTGGCGAAACTCATATTTTAGCGAACCTCGTGTTTGCTTCCACCTCGGCCAACTTGGCTCGTAAATCTCGCGACAATGACAAGATCGGAACGAACGTCGCGAAAAAGTCCGAAAACCAAACCAGACCAAGGAGCCAAGCGGCGTTCGGCCGAAACCCGGACACCGTTTGGTGTCCGGCCAAGGTCCGGACACTAAACAGTGTCCGGCCGGCCACAAAAGCCCCCTCTCTCTATTTTCCTATAAATAGTCCGAGGGGTGCTCATTTTCAAGGGTTGGATTTTCTGATATTTTTGAGAGAGCTCTCGCGAGATCTACGAGCCGTCGACGCATAGTTCCGAGCACCGGCGAGCACGAGTTCAGTCGACGTCAGATCTACGATCGCGAGGTAAGCAAATCCGGGTCAGGACTACAGATCACCCTTCGGGGATAGCGTTGTGATTTCTCCTAGTAGATCTCACCCGCTCCGGCGATCCTCTCCTTCGTGAGTGTGATCCCCGCAGGCGATCCTCTCCTTCGTGAGTGCGATCCCCTCAGGCGCTTCGTTTCCTTCGTGAAACGAGCCCCTCTACGTCTGTAGTTCCAGAACCCGGGTTTATACCAAGATCGGAATTGCGCGGTGGTCCACGGACGAATAAAAAGTCCCCGGCATAGGCGAAGAACCCACGCAAGCGAGGATCCCGTAAAATAGAGATCCTCGTGTTTGTTCAAAAGGATAAAAGTTGTAATTTTTTGTTTTCATTGTAAGCCTTAAATAAAAGGCAAATTTTCTTTCTTTTGAATCTTGTTGTAGGCCAACGAAGCTGTAAACAAATTCAACAGAGCAATGAATACAAAGTCTACTTTTACCGCGAACAGGGTCCAGGGAATCGTGCAACTATGGATGGAAGTACATTTTCTACCATAAAATTGCAGATATCCCAGCAATGTATTTGAAGTATATTCCTTGCAAGGCTGCAACAAATGTGACATGCAACAGTTGCTTTGCTTTGACAGTACCTAAATCAAGCTGTGAATATGTGAGGCGTAAGCATGAAATGGATGTTTGAAATCAGTAAGTGGGGTGTACAACAATGAAGAATGCATGATTCAGGAGATTGGATACAACTGTCTGCATGTATATGGGCACTTGAGGGATAAAAAAATTAAAGAAAACTTGAATGGAGGAAGTGATTGACATTGAAGACATGCAGTAGTTATAGTACTTGAGAGACAAATAATGAGGATAATGCTTGTTAGATTAGTGATTGAAAATACAAGTAGGCTGTCATGAAACAGTTCTTATCCTTAGCCCCTAAATCCTGTGAACTGCAGTTAATTGAAAAAAATAAAGGTTAAGTATCTCTAAATAACTTTCACATTGTATGCTCGTGTTATGAAGGCTAAATGACAGAAAACTACTATGAGCAATTTTTAAATTTCCATTGAACTTCTATCAAATTTAAGAAATTTCCATAGACTACCTTCCATTATCTTGCTGTTAGTGAACCATCATGTATGATGTAACTTGTGGGCTATAAGACAAAATTGTCCTTGATATTTTGTCTTTCAAGTGGTGCATTATATGAAAGTTTAGCAAGCGCAAAATGGTAACATATTGCTTGCCATTAACGCCGTTGGGAGTTTACTAAAAGTTTAAGAGTTAAAGATAGGTTATGATTGCTTGTTGGAAAGTATTGAAAGTTCATGCTACCTCTTTTTTACTTTACATATTTAAATTGTTAGCCAACATGGAGAAATAGTTGTATCTTAATTCATGTGCAAATGATTATATGTAATCGGGGCATATACGTGAGAGAATGCACAAGGTATTCTCAGCTTTTCTTTTGTGGATTTTTTTCTTCAGACAATTAATACTGGACAATCTAAACATGATACTACAATGTGATTTTTCTTTCCTTTTCTTTTGTTACTGTATCTTGACTTAAGAAACGGTGCAATTAATATACACCAAGTGAAAACAAAAATTTGGATGTCTAAAACTGGTAGGCTTTTATGTTAACTATATACCTGGAGATGAATAACTACAATTTTTTTTAAGGAAAAATTGTCTCAAAGGCCCAAAAATGAAAAGTTCATGTGTCCTAGCCCCTGGTATTATTTCTCTTGTGTAAAGCCCCCAAATACATTGTTATTATGTGTTTCAATCCCTTATACATTGCCAACTCAGCAGTGAAAGATAAAACCTAAAAATACCCCTCTGCAATCGCCCTCTCTCTCCCTCTTTCTCATCCGGTCTCTCTCTAAACCATGGCCAGATCTCTCCTCTCTTTCCCCTCCTAACTCAACCCCCTCTCTCCCTCTTTCTCATCCGGTCTCTCTCTAAACCATGGCGGATCTCTCCTCTCTTTCCCTCCTAACTCAACCCCTCTCTCCCTCTTTCTCATCCGGTCTCTCTCTAAACCATGGCGGATCTCTCCTCTCTCTGCCCCCTCCTAACTCAACCCTCTCTCTCCCTCTTTCTCATCCGGTCTCTCTCTAAACCATGGCGGATCTCTCCTCTCTTTCCCTCCTAACTCAACCCCTCTCTCATCCTCAATCAACTCCCTTCTCTCTCATTTCTCCAAATCCCCATCACTAATTTCATGTTCACATTAAACTCCCTCATGCCCTCAAACCATAGCTCTAATTCTCCTCCGCCGTCATGGCGACCATCGTCCTTTCCTCCTCTGTCACGCCCACCACCACCAAAAAGCTGTCAACCCTTGGTCATCCTTGGTCCCACATTAATATCAACTCCCTAATTGATGTTTATAAGTCCAAATGGTACTCTCTCAACCGCAGGCAACTGGCATTCGCCGCCACTAGCGGATGGCTAAGCAGCCTTCTAACCTTCACCTCCACTAGATCTCCTATGATGAGTACGTCAATATCCTCAATCACGTGACAACCCTCCAATGAAAAACTTCAAATCTGAGTCCAATGGAACACTCTTAATGTGAGTTTAATAAATTGTTTTTGTTGAGGTTTGGAGAAGTGAGGAGATCGGTGAGGATTTTTTGAAGGAGGTGGAAGAGGAGTTTTTGGTTCGAGCGAGGTTGATGACTATAGTGGAGAAGAGGGCCATGAGGATGAGGATTTTGACGGAGAGACTGAGAGAGAGGACATTTTGGCGAGCTTGGTGAAAGCAATAGATAGGGAGCTAGGTTTAATGGGGGCAGTTTTGTTGGTGAAAAGGGAGTAGTTGAGGATTTTGTGAAATTTAGTTTGAGTTTTTGTTTGGAAAGTTAAAGAAATAATTGTATAGATCCATTGTGAACTATGAAGGAATAACTATGAATCTTAGCAATTAAATGTTAAACTTGTTGTACGTTGCACAACTGTTAAATTTGTATAGGACACGTTAATTATGAACATTGGTTGTTAAGTTTATCCATTTGCTGTTAACTTTAAGAGTATAAATGTTAATATTATAGAGTATATATTACAGCTTAATATGTTATTATAAGTTTTAGTATTAGGTGTCAATTTTATTAGAAAATTGTTACTAAAAACTTTTAACTTGATTGTCCAACTCTTGAACTTGTTTTGAGCCACTATGACCGAGAGCATGAAATATTTTATTTCTCCTTCGGATCACAAAAGTGGAAAAAGAGGGATGTCAATTTCAATTTGGATTGGTTGTATATCTAAACAATTAAATATAAAAAGACAATTAGATAGTAACATTAGTTTCTAATAATCATAGAAAACAAGAATACCCAAACATTAAGTGTATACAATGTTAAGATTTTAACATTAAGTGTATACAATGTTAAGATTTTAACATTAAGTGTATACAATGTTAAGATTTTAAGATTATCTTATAAGTTTATTGAGAACTATGAAGAATTAGTCATCAATCTTAGCAATTAGATGTTAAATTTACTCATTGTATGTTAAGTTTATAGCACTAATGATAAATTTGCACATTACATATTAATCTTGAACATTGGTACATTAAGTTTATCCATTGATTGTTAAGTCTAGAGCATAACTGTCAATTTTATAGACTAGATGTTATAGTTAATAGGTTATTGTTAATCTTTAGTGTTAGGTGTCAATTTTATTGGACAATTATAACTGGTTCCTATTAAGTATCACAAGTACATGTTAACTATACATTGTACTGTTAATTATAACTTGCTCTTGTTAAGTATCACATATACCGTTAACTATAACAGTACATATTAACTATAAACTATTCTGTTAAGTATCACATATACCGTTAACTATAACCAAAAACACACACGAAATATAGTTAAAATTCCAAATGTGCGGTGATCAACCAAATGTAGCATATACCACAAAACACCCGTAGAAATATGTCACATAAAACATAAATAAGTTATAATTATTTTTTCATCCGTTAAGCCTCATTCTTAGACCTCCCATCATTTGTTTATGCTCCAATATCATTACTTCATCCTCTCGATCAAGTACTTTCATAAAGTCGTAATAAACACTAAAACTAGCGGTATGTCTAATTTCTATAGTAGCTCAGACCTTTTTCTGCAATATTTAAATAAAATCACGTAGGACTAACAACCACTAAATGTTATTAACAACCACTTATCAAACTTAACAGCTTATATTGTAAACTTAATAACAATTGCATATATTTAACATCTACAAGTAAAACTTATCGTTATGGTCTTTAACTTAACATCCATTTATTTAAATTAACAACCAACTTTAAGTCTAAACAGTTAAAGTTTAAACTTAACATCCAATGACCATTAATAACAACCAATGATAAAACTTAACAGTTATGCTCTTTCCCTTAATAGACATTCACTAAAATTAACATCCATCAATAAAACTTAACAGATAATGTGAAAAGTCGATACCAAATACCAATATTAACAACCAATGTTCAACCTTAACACTTAAATTATACACTTTAACATGTATTGACTAAATTTAATAACCAAAGATTCATCTCTAAAATCAATGACTTTAATTAACAACTAATTTGTACAATTAAACTGTAATGTATAACGCTTTACAGTTCACAAAATTAACACAAAACTCTTGCATGTAATATCATATGTTAAATTTCACAAACAATGGTACATAATTCACAATACACCATTACAACTACACATTTATCTATCCATATAACAATTTATGCAATTGGGATACAATAAAATTCCACAGCTTTTTCAAGTAAAGTCCACGAAATTTTTCAATATAGTTTCATATTTTTTCCAAACAAATTCCACAATTTTAACAAAGGAAATTTAACAAAATCCAACATAAACATACTTCTTTCTAGAATGGGAGACATCTTCTTTTAAAGTTAGATTCTTTATTTTTCTACATGGTAAATCCTTTTGCATGCCCAAGAGGGTATGCGTGGCTTCATCAGTGCTGTCATTTCCTAATGATGAAGCATGGGGGGACGAGGATACGGAGGGGGATGAGAGAGCAAAGGGTTCATGGATATTTTTCAACACCGAGGGGGATCTTTGCATTCTTCGAAGGCGAGGGTTGTCGTTTTCGTTCAACGCCGATGGTTCCTGATCATACTCCGACTGCCGTGAGTGATGAACTTTTTTTATTATCGTCTTTGCTCATCTTTTCTTTTGTTGCCCGCCATTGTTGAGATTAGAGCAAGCAAAACGTAACCTTTGTCTGCGATCATCATATTCAACCAAAAAATAGAGCAAAAGAACTTTCTAGCAAGAGAGACAACTTTCATGCAAAGAGAAAACAAATTGAACCAAAGCAATATCGTTTCCATCTCTTGGAGGCTTGGGAAAAAAACGAGCTCCAGAATCCCTTTATAACTTTGATGCTTGCTTATTAGATGACTGACCAAGCATTTTCAAGCTTCAAATCTGCTTGAAGAGGAGGTGGAGGAGAAAGAAGAAGTTAGGGTTTTGAGAAGGGGAGAGGGAGGTGATGGGTTTTGTGGGATTTACAGCGGCGGTTGAGGGCGCAAAGGAGGGACAAAAGGTCGAAGGTGAGGGACTCGGCTTGAAGAGGAGAAGGAAGAAGTTAGGGTTTTGGGAAGGGAAGAGGGAGGTGATGGGCTTTTGTGGGATTTGCGACGGCGGTAGTCAAGAGCCAAGAGAGGAGAGAGTAGGTCAGAGGTGAGAAGCTAGGCTTGAAGAGGTGGAAATTAGGGTTTTGGGGGAGGGGAGAGGGAGTTGATGGAGTTTTGTGAGATTTGGGAGAATGAAAGGAGGGGTATATTTGGGATTTTGAAGAAATACAGTATAGAAAGTGTATCCTATCGATGTGGAAGGGCTGAATCACATTGAACTTGAGTTTTTAGGGCCTTTGCACATGGGAAATCTTAACAGGGGTTGAGACACATGAACTTTTGATTTTTGGGGCATTCACGCGATTTTCCCATTTTTTTTAAGGACTAAAATGTTTTATTTAAATATTCTTCCCAAGGTATTTTAACGGTATACTGCAAGCCTTGTCCCACTTTACATGAATTAAAGCAAATTTGCTGGATGAGTATTCAATCTGACATTTGTCGTCTACCAAATAATTTTTGGATTCCTCAGCATGAGAAGTGGACAACAGAGAGACCTACTTTGTTGCAACCTAAGGAACCAATTAGAATAAAGACTATCCTTACTATTTATTAGCATGTAGTAATGCTACAGTTAGGAGTGTTGATATAAGTCTCATGCTTAATGGTAACCTAAAATTTTAAGAATATACCAAGGGGAAAGGATTCTGAACAAAATCTTTTGCATTAGCAATGGCAAGGTGCACAATTCAGAAAGAAATATAACTTTTCGATTGTCCAAGTGACCTTTTCTTTCTGTCACTGTTATTGTTGAGAAAAATTCACTGATCACTTAGTCTTCTACCTGCCAGGTGAGATGGAAGTTAGTAGTTGAGTAAGGTATTGATTAGGCCATTAATCTCCTTTAATTTTTTCAGCATTGCTTTCGATAATTTGAGATGGAGAGAAGTCAAATGGAAAAATATCATCTGGATTGTGGTTAATTCCATATGAATCATGTGTTCCCACAGATACATGCACACATTTCACAAATGAAAACACGGATGAGCATACATCCAAAAATCATGGTGAAGAATACATTTATGTAATAAAATGACTGTTTACTTACCAAAATTCAGAGGCTGACTGATAAAGTATGAACATTGCTCGACATAAACAAATAATAGCAAGGAGGCTTCATCCTTCCTTTTGACATATCTATACAATTTGCTGGTTATTCTTTCAAGTGAGGAATTTGGTGTCCTTTTATATGTACGTTAGTATTCTTGTCACCTCTATAACTTAGTGTCTGAGACAAATTAGCTGATTGCTACAATACCTATGAATAAAATCATCATTTTCTAACAATAATGAATTATGATGATATCTGCAGAAAATAGAACTCACAAATGCCGAACACAGTGGCAAGGTGTACATGGAGGAAGTTTCTTCAGTTATTAATCAGATAACATCCACTCAAGAATTTTTGCCAGTTCTTTCTGTCATTCCAGAGGTATGAATGTGAACATGTTTGAACATGTGAGTAATTACACTGCTTTCGTGCACTTGATCTCTCTAGATATACAAGCATGTATAGTTATAGAGAAAGCAAGCAGCATTCTTCTTTTTTCTCGAAACATTTAGAATTGGATCTGGGCTTAACAGATCTTTTCAGCACAGTTTAGATCTTTTCTCCCTCTTGTTTATCAATCTATGTAATGCGTCATTTGAGTAGAGCAGGTACTGTTATTAACTATTTATTTTGTTTAGCACATGCAACCCTCAAAGCATAACCTCTGGGGATGCCTTGAAATTTGATTAGAGATGCCATGTTCTAGAAAATCTTCACATGAGCTTGCAATTACGTGATTTGATTTGGATTTTTTTTGTTTAGTAGATCAGAAAAAACTAAAACAGTATCCAGCTTGGTTAATCACAATGGCTTCATCTGCTCATAGGCACTAGACAGTGATAATTTAGGTGGTATTTCTTTTATGCTAGTGTCAGATATTGCAAAGATAGTGATACATTACTGTTTGTTCGTTTATCATCTACAGAATATTGTGCCCTCAACATTTATTATGTGCACCAGGAAACTCAAGGTGAAGCATTCCAAAAATACTGATGCACTACTTAATCTAGTAACTTAATCTATTTTTATAAAACTTTGTACATTCACATACTACAAGAATTATCAAATATTTAAAGTCTCGGGGACTATTGCTTCTACAACTTGGTTTTCTTGTAGTTGTATCAACAACAGCAAGAAAGCCTTTGTTCTAAATTTTTTGGTTGGCGACCTGAGTTCTATTCTTCCATCTAGTTATATTTTGATGACTTAAAACATTTCTAACCAAAAAAAGAAAAATATCAGTACGCCTTCTTTTCTTGACGACTTCTCTATGCCATATTTCTGTAGACCAGAATTGTGTCAGCAACCTTAAGTATGATGATGCTTTCCCCTGTGTACTAATGAGACTGTTTTATACTCTTATTTCTGAATGTATCAGCTTCCACCAGAATCCCAACAGCAGCTGATTCGGCTGCCTGCAGACTTAGCTGGGAGATTGCTTTCTCGTGTAGCCGCAAGAACTATCAGGAGGCTTTTTGCTTGAACACTGCTTCATTTTGTGGCCAAAAGGAAAAAGCTCAAGGGGCTTTGATATTCTATATACATTCTATGTCGTTAGCTTTTTGCTATATTTTTTTTCGATATTCCCGTCACTACACTGTAATTTAAGAAACATTTTTGATAATGGGCAGATGTGCGCAACATTGTAAAGAGACAGTGGACCTTATAGTAAGAAACATGTGGGTTTACATCATACAACTTATCTCGTTTCTTTGTTTTTCTTGCTCTTGTAAATTTTATCTTTCAGTTATTAAAATGTGATTCAAATTTTGATGAATTGAAATGCTGATACAACCATCTAACTCAAATCTTTCGAACAGAACCTCACATTCTCTTTCCTACCAACAGCACCTTCTCATATGTTACAGCGGCGTGAAAATATAAAATAACCCTCGGTTCCATAGCTTAGTAAAATGAACAAGAGGAAAGTACATAAATGAACAATTTTGGAAATATTTCTGATCCTTGTCTATTTTACATATGAGAGGAAAACTTGCCGAGGATGAAATGATCAGACGAAAGACAACATACATTAGCTATTGTCACAAACAATAGGGGTTGAGACCACAGCCAATGCACCAGAGGTTACATTGTGTTTTATAAACAAGCAGATATCAGAGCAGACAACAAGAAACAAGAAATGAAGCCTCTCAAAACTCTAAAACCTCCCATTTTTTAACAGAATGGTAAATGTTATCATCTAACTCATGCTTGCAAAGGGCCACAGCAATTAAGATAGCTCATGATCTTCTTCTTAATCCTCTGGAAAAACCAACAAAAAACAAAGGTAGGAATAATATTAGAAAGACTATGGTTTTTTTAGTAGAAGGTAACAAACACGTTCATATAAGATGTATTGGAAAATGTAGCTGTCTTCGGTTTCTTCCACATAAGATGGACATAGAGATAAATAATAGGTTAAATTGCATACAACCATCCTCCATCTACACCTTGAGTTGCAATAAATGTCTAAACCCTCCTCAACTCATAATTAGCACATAGCCCAGCCCGCCCAGCCCCTCTTCCCTTTCTCATGGGTGTTACTTGCAATTTGGTGTTACTTCCAATTTATCTTTCTAAAAATAGCATTTCAAGGGTGCTAAGTGGTAGTAAATGAGTTGAGGGGGTTTTATTGCAACTCAAAGGTACAGACGCGGGAGGTTATGTGCAATTTACCATAAATAAAATAAGCAGGTTTTATGATGCAACTGTAGAGGGCATGCTCATGATTTCTGAAATTTGATTACAATTAGTTCTCTCCTTCTAAAGAGACCAGGCCTTTAATGGTAGAAACCTGGCCGTTTACATATCATAATATCATATACAATAAACCATGACCGAATTTGTGTCATCTTGAATCCTGCTTGTGAGAGCTTACATTAAGCATTACAGGCAGTTTTTCACTAGAATGGACCGCGAAAACTGACGGTTCTAGCTAAAGTTTGGACATTATGAGGATCAAATATGAAGAAATACATTACAAAACTTGAGCTACTTGACATGAAAGACAACAATGATACAGAAGATTTTGGTATGAACTTCTGAGCAAACTTGTAAGTTTTCAAGCTATGCTAAAAAATATCCTATGTTTGAGAACAGTAATAACAACTTGAATTCTATTGCACTAAGGTTGCCCTTTAATCTCGATGGCTTTGTATTGTATTATATTTTATCAGAATTACTTTGAAAATTGTTACCATAGGATCAAGGATTCAAGAGTGTTTTAAAATTTAAGGTTTTGAGATATTGGTCCCCAAAAACTTTAAGTATTTTGAGATAGGTTCCTAAAATGTTGAAAATAACGATATCATAAAACGTAATGCCCTTCTTCCTATTAAGGGTTAAAAGAAAAAAAATGCAAAAATATAAAAGATGTTAATAGTAATTTTAAGAATTAGGAACAAAATATTTTAACAAAAATCTTTAATTTAATACAAGCTATATAGATTTAGTAGGAAGTATCACAATCGAATACTCAAATATATAATCATAAATTTATAGCTCGTACACAATAACATTTGTTTTATCGGCCATATTCATAATTTCATAATCATATAATAATGTCATCGCAACAAGACATGAAGGCTTAATAAACAATTCAAGTAATTACTTAACTACTTCAAGTTTTAAGAAATGATATACTCTCAAGTCTCTAGAACTTATATTGAAATAACGCATGTTATATTGAAATAACGCATATTATATTGTAATAACGTAGAGTTAAGATGTGTCTGAGTTATTTCCACAATGTTACGTAACGTTTAAGGCTTGTTAGGTTATAGAAACATAATGAGTTACGTAACAGGTTTTTAAACAATGTCCAAAACCTATTGTTTTGAGAATAGTCCCCCAAAGCCTTTAACTTACCCCAAACAAGGACCTATGGTACAATTCTATTAACCTTAAACCAGCATCAACTAACGGCAGTTATTAAAAGGTTTTCCCATTGTACCCTCTTCTCATCTTTACTATTTTGGGTATAAAGCAAATAAACTCATTTATCAACAATTTTCTGAATCCTGCTACTAGAATATGGTAAAGACTGAACATCCTAATTAAAAGTACTTAATCCCCCTTTTTTGTTTGAGGAAAACTTAATCCCAGTGTTGTTTAAAAGAGAGGCAGATACCCAACAAAGGCAAAATACCAGGGCAATAGCATCATTTTCTAAAGGTAAAGCAAAAAGTACTTCCTGATGCTAGATATGATCTTAAAGAGGAAAAGGAAAGTGCGAATTTTTTATATTTCTTTGGATGAATAATTGAAACAATGTCAATTGAATTTTCATGACAAAACAACAAAAATACTAAACTCTATACAAAATAGCATAATTCCTACATTTGCACCATAAAATTCACAGCTAAAACAAGACTAAACTCATGCCAAACTACTTCAATTTAATGCATTAAGAACATAAAATATTGAAGAAACATTGAGTTTTCATTTCAAAACCACAAACTTTACCAAAATTTTTAAAACAAAACAACCTAGGCAATAAAATTTTATCTGCGAGCTTGATCTTAAATAACTAAGGCTAATCCTCTTATGCCAACCCAAATGAGTGCTTTAGATCTACTTTTGACTAAGCCGAGAGAGCGTGAGATTTCAGAGAGATTCTCCAAATTTCGAATTCAAAATGGGAAAAAAAGAAAGGGAATAGGAAACAAATTGAAGAGAGAAGAGAGGGATTTTCATTTAACTATCATAGCCCCCCTCTTCCCTCCATAAATGAGTCCTAGTTGAGTTCTGTCTTCTATGACCTTAAATTGTTAATGGAGATAGCTTAATGTGTACTTGGTTGGGTAAGGTACAAGTTTTGGGGGACTATTCTCAAAATAATAGGTTTTGGTGGACCTATTTCAAAATACTCAACTTTTGGGGGACCAATATCCTAAAAACCCAAAAGTTTAAGGAGAACTATTCTATATGTAAAGCCTGAATTCTTGGAAATGTAAATCTTTTTCTATTAGTTGGCTTTCAAACTTATGCCTAGATGTCTGCAGACGTCTGTGTCTCCAGTTTAGACATCCCTTGTTCCAAATTTTAAAAAATGAGAGTTTGCATTTCTTCTAAGATCTAGCAAATGCTTGGACAGGCGTCTTCAGACGTCCACACAGAAGTGACGTCTAAGACGATGAATTGCGGTTGATTAATTCAAACAAAGCAATATTAGGGCTTC
This sequence comes from Asparagus setaceus, assembly GCA_012295165.1. Classification (NCBI taxonomy): domain Eukaryota; kingdom Viridiplantae; phylum Streptophyta; class Magnoliopsida; order Asparagales; family Asparagaceae; genus Asparagus; species Asparagus setaceus. Next base: position 27,941,031 of record CM022704.1, on the reverse strand, counting down.
ACCATCCTTATTGAACTCTTTAATATCCGTAAGACGAGGGTTTAGCAAAACCATTGAGAGAGTTTGAGATCTCTTAATTTGCAACTCCTTCTGATTGTAAGTCTCTCATCTTTGTTCACTCTATTCTATTTTTTGAATGATAAGAAGGATCTTCCACTGCTAGTTGGAGGCACATGACTTGCTCTGAACCTTATTACTAGATTTGCATGCTTGATGATTGTTTTATACTAGGTTTGGTCTCAATCTATGCTTTTCGTAACAAATTGGTATCAAAACCGAAGGTTCATTTGATCAAGATCACAATTACATCGAAGAAAATCAAGATCAAAAAATTCATCTGTAAGAACAACTTCAGTCTCTAGCGAACAAGATGCATGCCTTGTTGAAGTAGCAAGGGCTATGGATGATGATGTCAAGCAAAGAAACTAGCATCAATGATAAAAGAGTGGTTCCAAGATCATGAGGTAAAGGCACACTTTCTAAATGTCCCTTATAGATGAGATCCTTTACAAATTTGTAACGAACACTGTAACAAGTTTGAGACTGAAGTTAGAGAATGATGAAGTCCCTAATAAAAAGTTGTGTTTGAAATAGGGATGTATCCCAAAAAAAATTTCCTATAGAGGCACATAAACAATTATACAAATAACTTAATAGCTTATATCATATAAATTTGGCTAAATATCAGAAAAGCCCCTTAACTTTGGGCGATTATCAGGTAACCCCAAATAACTTTGAAAATATCAGAAACCCCTTAAGTTTAAGGGGTTATCAGAAACCTCCTCTAACTTTGAGTTTTAGGGGCGTTTTCTAATAAAATCTAAAAGTTAAAAGGGTTTTCTAATAAAATCTTAAAAGTTAAAAGGAGTTTTCTAATAATCCCTATACTTAAGGTGGGTGTTTCTGATATATTGAAAGCTGTGGAGTTATTTGATAATTGTCTAAAGCTAAGGGAGTTATTTAGCCTATAAATTCTACCAAGAGAGAAGTTTATTTATACAATAAATGCACAGATTTCAAGTACAAACATAATTGTTTTCACGATTTTTTCATGTTAATAAATGGTCATTTTCTTTTTCATTACCAAGACTGACAATATTAGATTCTAACAATATTTCCCCGTAGTTGTTCTGTTGATGATCTCATCTTTTGTTGGGTTTGGAAGCACCTATTAAAGTTCTATGGGGGCACATATGCAAAGTTGTGCATCTTATAGTAAAAATTAAAAATTGCATGAAGGCAAGTGCCCCCACAAGCATCTATTCATATTCATCCATGGTATGAAACAATGTTTGTCGTCACTTCGCATGAAAAAAGATATGCTCCTAAAAAATATCTCTATGATTTAAATACTATTTTGATAGATCTGAAGAACGATGAAGTTATAGTAGATGATAAATATGCCTCTCTAATTCCCTACGCTCTTTAACACCGATTAGAGCAGTGTAAAACAAGTAGAAAACTAGTAGGGGTGACCTTGTTCCTACAACTAGATGAGAAGCATGTAAGAGGTAAATACCAATAGGTAAGAGGAAAGTAGATGGGAGGGTGTAATATATCTTCACACCACCCTGTCAAACTCTAGATGAATAGAAAACTGAGGTTAGAATACAAAATGGAGAAATTAAAGAATAGTTCGTGTATTGACAAAAGACTCCGCACTCTTTTGCGAGATATTAGTCTCTATTATTCTCCTATCACTCTATACTATAATAATCTGATATCATCTCTATTTCTATGAATTCAGTGTTCCATGAACTCACCAAACATATTGAGGTGGACCACCATGTAGTACGACAAGAGCATGTTGCTTGTCAAATTACTTTATTCTATGTCTCTTCCAAAAGATCAAGTTGCAGATTACGTTACTAACACAAATTATTCCTCAATTTTGTTAGTTCTTATCTAAACTCTCGATTTTCGATCCACAGTGAGTTTCGCAGGGGAAGTAAAATATATTACACTCTCCACCAACTTACCTCTCAACTACTTGTATTTACCTCTTACCTACTTGTATTTACCATCCTCACACCTACTTGTTTTCTGGTTGTACATATACAGTATATTTTATCCTATCAAGATAATGAGGAAACTTCTTTCTACACCATTCTAAAATGGTATAAGATCTCTTCATTCAAACCCTCCTCAAATACCAATCGTCTTATTTTACCCTATCAAAATAATGAGAAAGACTCTAGTTCTACACTACTCTAACATAGCATCAGAATCTTCATTCAACCCCACCCCAAATCTCAACCATCCATCAACATCTCCTCAAAACTCCAACCTTACCACCGATTCATAGCCACTAGAGCGCTATCATAGCCTCTGTTAGCCGCCACCTACAAACAATGTTGTTGACGTATGAAATCAGCTCTGTTTGAGCTACCCCTGTTCGCCGACACCAAAGACATCTTCGATGTTGTTCACCTCTTGTCCCTCAATCGAGATCTCATCTTCTTCAATGGCGATATTCTCCATAGTAACCTCTAAAAGTCTGAGATCTCATCTCGAGATCTCCCTCGGAACCCTAGCTCAATCTACAATCGAGACTGACATCATCTCCTTTAGTGACGTCCTCGAAGTTCTTGCCAAGACCCACTGTGTCTCCGACCATTCTCTTCAACAAACAAGCTTCGCCATGATCACTGGTTCCCCTTGGTTCTTTCAGCTTCTCTTTTGTTCTCCTTGTTCACTGAGTCTACTTGGTTCTCTCATTAGCATGATAGGGAAGATTGAGGCCAGTCTTCACATTATGTTTGGGTAATTATTACCTAATGGCTAAACCTTTGTACAGTCCACAAGCCCATGTGCCTACACTACAAGCTCCAAACCAGAGGAAGAGAAAAGGCAAGACAAGCCCAAGAAAGATAAGTTCAGATTGAAATCGAGACCTTAGGATGGGTGATTTTATGCTACTACTACAAGGAAGTTGCGTATCATCTTACATATTCATTGCTAATCTTTTCCAGTTTATTTAAGAATTTGCACTTTAAAACCCCTAAAGTTTCACTCTTTTTTAACTTTGATATCTTGAATTTCTAATTTGACAAGTTGATACCCTAAAGCTTTCAGATTAAGATTATTTTGAAAGTTTGATACCCCAAATCACTAAACTTTTGTTCTCACTTTCCCCAAACTCAAGATACTGAAATTTCGCACGAAAATGGTTTCTCGTTCACTTTTCTATATTGATATTTTCGAACAAAATTAATTCCACTTTTTAAGCACTTTGGAACATCAAATTGTTAAATAAGATTTCAGATTGTTTAAAGTTAAAAAAGTGAAACTTTAGGCTTTTAAACTGCAATTAGCCAATTATTTCTAAATATTTTGGAAATCATTTGATTTTTCCCCTTGATCACAAGTGTAGTAATCATTACAAAAATAATGGAGGATCTATGGACAGGAAAACAACCGCCTTTAACAAACTGCAAAAACTTTTTATGTCATAATAAAGGATCTTGGTCGGGCGAGAAAGCTACAGCCATTAAACTATGCTGACGTGCCATTCACTAATCATCATCAAATTAATTGATTAAACCATCATTAAACTTCAAAATTTACTTACAGTTGGCGATCGAGTCCGCGTCGGGCGCTGCAGAATCGGGCGGTTGACCTCCCTCGCCCGGCCCGGATCCGCATCCACGTCAGCGTCCTCCACCGCCTTGGGATTGGAGCCGGCGTCGGAGGCGAGGAGGTCCTCGTCAGCTCCGATGCTGACCTGGCTCTTGTTGCGCCGTCGGATCTCTCGGATCTTGGAGAAGTCCACAGAGTAGTCCGGGATCGCTCCGTCCTTGTGCTGCTCCCACTCCCCAAACGCCGGCACGGACATCCTCTGCAAATTTCGAAATTTGTAAACGGACCAAACTGTAAAAAACGAGAAAATTGTTTGATAATTTTGCAGAACGGGGACAGAGAGAAGAGGAGAAGGGAAAGGTGAAAGAAGAATGAGTGAGTTTTAATTGAGAACCACTCCCAACGATGGATGGATATGTATCTTCTTTCGAGAGGTACAGTAATAGCGTACTGTGACTTTTTAATGGAGAAAGGGGCTTGGTTCTGGGTGGAATTACGAAAATGCCACTGTATCTAGCCGTTGTAGCTCAGCGGTTGAGATTTGCGGGGGAAACCGTTAGATGCCAATCTAGCATTACGGAAATAAAATCACTTTTTTTCCTACCACGATTGTACGAATTTCGAATTTAATTTCAAGTTTTAGGGAAACAAAAATCCTACTATCCCTCTCCATAGATGAGAAATCTTGACATGGGTTTTAGTTAGAAAATCAGGAAGCAATACGTGGAGTAGAGATCTTTTTACATTTTTAGTTATAAAAAAAAACTCTACAATTCATCAATTAAATCTCTCACTCAGTAAATCTCATGAATGATATTAATTATTAAATTTATATTAAAATATTTAATTGCGGGGTCCACAAAACAAATCAATAGTATTAGTCCATATAGTTAATTGTAGGCTTTATTTACAATCATGTTTGTGGAGAATTCAGACCCCAAAATGTGCACTCTAGCAAAAACACTTAAATTAGACAAAACATTAATGAACTCTAGGTACTAGATGCACTACAAAACCAACTAAACTTTCAGTTTTCTCAGTGGACCCCCAAATGACTATTGTAATTAAAGATTTATTTTAATATTAATCTCTTACATCTTCATTGTTTTGAAATTAGTTCCTCAAAATTACTAGTAGGTTCCCCAATTCTTATATGTTGCAAGTGTTACTCTTGAGTAGAGGAGCTAATTTGAAACAACTTAGAAGAATTAGAGGACTTGATAACAATTTCAATGATGTGATGGACTAACTTCGAGCTTATAAGTTGCGGACCTTGTAATAGTTTCAGTGATTTGAGAAAATAATTTCAAAAATATTAAAGATTTAAGGGGACGAATATGGGGGAGAAACCAATCTACAAATGTCAAGATAGCTTTCTGCAAAATGCCAAAATTCTTGGTTGTTTTGTGAATCTAACCTTTTAGAAAACAACCAAAATTCATGGGTGCACCTAATTTTCGATTGGGATCCTCGTACACCAAAAATCCTCCGAAAACCCACAGAAAAAAGGTTAGCGGAAAAGGCGCAGATTTTATTTATTTATTTATTTCCTTTCAATTTTACTTCCAATTGCAAAAAAACCTCTTCGATTTTCTTCAGATACCCACATTCATTCAGCGAATTTCTGAAGAATTTTGAAGGGGTTTTCTCAAACCTCTCTTGAAATTTCAGGAAAAAAAAAACCCTTGCCCAAATCATCATATCTCAAATTATGATCCCAATGCGCCTCTAAAATCAGTAAAGTTCCAAATTTCTTTTGTCCCCAAGTCGATCCCTGAGCCTCTGAAATCCCCGAAACCCTGAAAAAGGTTTCATGTATTCAGTTGATTATTTGATTATATTATGAGAATTCTATTATGGGAAGGGTATTTAGTGATGAAATGATTGAATTTATCAATTGTTGCCATCATGGAACTAATATGGGTTGCATAATGAACAGGATGAAGAGAAGAAGAATTCGGTGCCGCTATCATCGTCAGTGATTAAGGGTGTTCTTATCCAGGAATTGGCTCAGGTCACTGTTGCATGACTTCTATTCTTGGTGAGAGTCTATGAAACTAAAAATCCTTTAATTTGGTAATTTAGATTGTTTTCTTGTTTTTATATAAGGTTGGAATCATAATTTGGTTTGAATTTTCTTCTCAACGACGGTTGTTTTAAATTAGAACTATTTTCTTTTATCATGCACAAATAGAAAAAGTATGGTACAACCCAAGAGAATTGGAATGCAGAAGTTGCTACTGTAGTGACTCCAAGATCTCCGGTTCGACTCTTCTAGGGAACACCCACATGAATTTAATATGAGTAATACTCAAAGATCTCAGGTTTGACTCTCTTAGGAGCACCTATAGGAATTTAGTTTTCTGGAATATTCGAGGTCGTGCGTTGGGAAGGTGCCCCTTAGCCACACCCGGGAGTTTAATAGTGGTGGCAAACAGGTCGACCCGACCCGACTTGACTCATATAAATATTGACCCGATCCCTATAGTATTGACCCGACCCGACCCATCTAATAATCGGTTCAACCCGTTTATTAAACGAGTTACCCATACCGACCCAAATGACCCATTTTTGGTTTTATAATCAATGTAACTTATTTTATGTATTTAACATGAAGTCCATGGTCAAAGTTTTCATGGTCCTATTTATAATTCATAGATTTTGTATTGTTTAGAAGTTTATATATTCCCAGGGTGTTTTTTGTAAAACTTGAATTTTGAGTGTGTTTTTGATAAATTTTAAAAGTTTTGGGAATCATGTTTTTTTTTAATTTTGAATCTTTATGATGTTTTTGTAATTTTTGAAACTTTCAGTTGTTTTATGCAAATATCAAAATTTTCACGTTGATGTTTACAAGTTATCGATTTTGTACTGTTTATATGTTTTGATATTTCTGGGGGTTTTTTGTAAAATTTGACTTTTTGAAGGTGCATTTTATAATTTTGAAATTTCTAGGTGTTTTTATGCAAATTCTAGAATTTTCACGGTGCAGTTTAGTAGTTATAGATTTTATACTGTTTCTAAGTTTTGATAATTCGAGGTGTGTTTCGTAAAATTTGAATATTTGAGGGTGTATTTTACAATTTTGAAACTTTTAGGGTGTTTTTATAAATTTCAAAATTTACACTGCTATTTATAACTTATAGATTTTGTACTTCTTGTATATTTTGATATTTTAGGGCATCTTTTGTAAATTTTGACGTTTGGAGGGTGTATTTTGCAATTTTGAAACTTTCAAGATGTTTTTACAAAATTCAAAATTTTCATGGTGTTCTTATAGTAATAGATTTTGTATCTATTTATAAGTTTTGATATTTTCAAGGTTTGTTGGGTAAATTTTGAATTTTTGAGGATTTTTAATTTTCGAACCTTTGAGGGTGTTTTCTCGCAAATTTTAAAAATTTTCATGGTGTGGTTTATAGTGTATAGAGTTTGTTTTATTGTTTGTAGGTTTTGATTTTTCTAGGTTGTATTTTTGTAAAATTTGAATATTTGAGGGTGTATTTTGCAATTTTGAAACTTTTAGGGTGTTTTTATAAATTTCAAAATTTATGGCGTTGTTTATAGTTTATAAATTTTTTACTGTTTGTAGCTTTTGACATTTCTGCGGTGTGGTTTTGTAAAATTTGACTTTTGTGGGTGTATTTTGTAACATTTAAAATTTTAGGGTGTTTTGTACAAATTTAAAATTTTCATGGTGTTCTTATAGTAATAGATTTTGTATCTATTTATAAGTTTTGATATTTTCAAGATTTGTTGGGTAAATTTTGAATTTTTGAGGATTTTTAATTTTCGAACCTTTGAGGGTGTTTTCTGCAAATTTTAAAATTTTTATGGTATTGTTTATAATTTATTTTTTTATATTGTTTGTAAGTATTGACATTTTCTGGGTATGTTTTTATAAGTTTTGAATGTTAAATTTGAATGATAAATGTTAAAATTAAACAAGTTAGTAGGGTTGACCCCGTTTATGAGCTGAATAATAAATTGATTCTTTGGGTCGACCCGTTTATGACCCGACCTATATAAAGTGACCTATACCTATTTATAACGGGTCGGATTGGATCAGGTCGGGTTAGCGGGTCGGGCCAAAATTGGCCTCCCCCCAATTTGATACCCATGATGGAAAGGATCATGTGGAAGTTCTCTCGTCGAATGAAAAAGAAAAAAAAGAAAAAGAAAAAGTATGGTACATATGAGAAATTTATGCTTATAGGATTAGTAAAAACTATGTATGCTGGTTGATGCAGAGTAGGTGACGCTGGGGACACAAAGTTTCATGGTAAATTAATGAAAAGTAATTTGTTTGAGCTTAAAAATAAATAATTTTTTATTTTGCTTAATCGATTGGTGTTTTTAAGTCCATTTTTTCTGGTATTAGCTGTTTATTGATTTTGTTGTATTCATGCTTGTTGGATTTGAGATGCAAGCCTAGAGGGAGGGTGAATAGCTTTGCTATAGTTTTTTGCTAAAACGCAGAATATGCAGCGGAAATATAGAAAAATAAAAGCGAACAATCAAACCAAAAACCATCTAAAGAACATCCGAATTTTTATAGTGGTTCGGATAATAATCCTACGTCCAGTCTTCCTTCTCACAAAGGGGTTTCCTTACTATGTTAAGAGTTCTTCTAAATCACAACCCGATTCAATAGCCTTACAAAGACCGCACCCTAAAATTTATCTGAAATCAGTCATCCGGCTTAACTCTCCACAGCTAGTAACACCTAGCTCTAACTAGTCCCAACCCTTAATTATCAACGGCTTGAGTACGCCGTAAATCCTCAACTAACACCGGCTTGAGTACATCATAAACCCTCAATTCACCACGGCTTGAGTACGCTATAAAAATAAGTTTGATATAAAAAATAAATAACAATTAAGTGCAACTAGAAAGATCTTATAGCCCTTTTGATTAGCAAACTGTCCTTCAAAGGATTGAAGCAAAGCTTGATGAAGAACGATGTAGATCTTGATTCCAACGGCAACTCCTCTTGCTAAGATGATCCGATGTTATTGAGGGCAACGAGAAAGAATTTCTTGAGGCTCCGGGGGTTCAAATCACAAATCAATCTTCTTCTCTCAAACCCTAGAATTTTCTTTCTTAAAGCTCTCTTTTTTCAAACTCTAGAACTCTCTCAAAAATCATCTCTTTCAATCTTATATAGCCTCTCATAAATCAGGAAAGAGATATCCAAATCATAGTGAAAGTTGGAGATGAAAGGAATCGACGAACGGTTGTGATTAACTCTTCAAAATTGCCAAATTCGTGGTCACCGTTGATGGTTCATCATGACCATCGATGGTTCCCTGAGCATCATCGATGGGTGCCTGTAGATCATTGATGGTTTGATTTTGAGTTTTTAAAAATCTGCAATTGTTCACTATATACCATCGATGGTATGTAGTGACCATTGATTGTTCACTATAGACCATCAATGGTTTGAAATCATCTTTTAGGAATTTCTATGATTGTTTATTGTAGACCATTGATGAGCCTTGACCATCGATAATTCACTGTAGACCATCGATATTTCCAAAGCAGAAATCAATGTAAATGTTGATCTTTGCATCGTTTCACCTCGTAACCTTCATATACCTATTTTCACCTGTACTATATCATCTCAAATAAATATTAATACCAAATGAGAGTTTATTATTACTCAAATAAGAGCTATTGTATGGACTACATCCTAACAATCTCCCCCTTTGATAATAACAAACTTGAAATTTAAAATACCAAAAACATGCACATTTGAGATATAGATATAGAAAAATAAGCACAAATACAATTTTATGCAAAAGAAAAAGATATGCAGTAAAATAAGCACAAATACAATTTTATGAGATATAGATATGTAAAAATAAGCACAAATATAATTTTACACAAAAGAAAAAGATATGCAATACTTTTGAAGTTTAAACTGAAAATCATGCACATTTGAGATCTAGATATAGAAAAATAAGCACAAATACAATTTTATGCAAAAGAAAAAGATATGCAATACTCCCCTACATTCATGCATTCATGAAAAGTGTAAATATGTACGAGATTGTAACAACTCCCCTAAAACAATGCACGATTTTTCAAAAAAGTTCAAAGCAAATAAGAAACATGAAACTACTTGAAAAATACACTTTGTTGAAAAATTCCACCCTTGTAAAGAAAATTTTTAAAATTTTCAAATTTCACACCCAAATCTTTTCCCCTTTGTTATTATTAAAAGATGAAAAACACACCAATGGTTACACTTTATTCTTAATAAATTCAGATAAAATTCATCTAGAGGTATGAGAAAGAGAAATACAAACCAGTTCACATAGAAACTTGTAGAAAATATAGCACACAAGATTAAAATCCAATCACAAAACATATGAATCTGAGAAAAATCATATAAAAAATCACACACAAAATGATTAAATGCCATTGTAAAGTATATGAAGCAAATAGTAATAAGAACTATACTACTTCACTAGACAAATTCAAATATATCAAAGAGAATAATGAGCAAGAATAAGACTTGAATTATCTCAATCTTAGAAGCTAAGGACCAAAATGTCGCCCTATCACCTCAACCGTATAGGATTTTTAAGAGGAAGAATGATTGTGTATGGCGGGCGATATACACCATCTCTAAATATATCAATATTCAGTACATGAAAGCTATCCTTTGAGATATGCAAATTTTTATCCACGAGTGTGGGTCTTTGATCATCTTTTAACAAATACACTCAATTTTGCCATGGATTTTAGAGTGTGAATGTTTGATCATCTTTTCATGAATACACTCTTTTACTTGATATTTTTAGCACAAATATACTTTTGTACATGTAAATGACTATATGTGTGCTGAAAATCAAGTCAAATAACAAGCTCAAAAGTCTTGATATATTCCAAAAATATCTTATAAACCAAATATAAAAACTCTTTACCATTATCTCATAATACAAGACATGATAAATATAAAATAAGTGTGTGAAAATATAGCATGAGATATCTCGTGAAGCAGTGTGTTTAAGAAACTAAACTTTTATCTTTGTGCAAAGGCCTTGTAGCAGCATATATATATATATATATATATATATATATATATGAAAACTATATATGGGATATAATCAAGCCTATATACCAAAAGATAATTTCATCTGAATCAATCTCATAAAAGTATATACATAGTTATGTCCAAAGTTTTTTACTTATTCAAAAGAAACAAAACGAAAGAAAGAGAAATTTTGTTTTGTTTTGAAGACATAAAAAATAGAAAAGAAAAAAATCTAAAAACAACCCTAAAAATCAAGAAAAATTCAAGGAAAATCAAGAAAAATCAAAATTATGTACATACAATAGGTAAGGGTTATAGAATTTATCTTTACTTACCTCTTTGAGAAGATTTGCTGAAATAAATGCTTATGCAATTTGTGCTTTTGCAATAAATGCTCGCATGTATAATGAGATCCTCTTTGCATGTATCAGCAACTTCTCATCCCTTTCTTCTTCTTGGTTAGATTAATAAACAAATTCTTGTCTTTGAATATGCCTTGAGCAATCACAAGAGATGTCGCCTTGCTCCTTAGCCTTCCTGCACACCTACAGAAAAGTAAAAGGTGTGACCTAGGTATCCACATAGGTCTACGTTGGTTAGTAAATATGCCTTTAGGCACCCAAATTTACTTGATTGATTTAACTCTATATTGTATTTGACAATTCATTAAAACATGACCTATTCTACCAGATAAAATACAAATAGTAGAAGATGCATTTGAGATGAGTGCAAAAAGTTATATTATTTCCTCTTCTAAAAGAAGGTTAAAACTTTTTATGTTTTTCTGAATATGAATAACCAAGTCTAGTTTTCACTTTTGCAAATCGTTGATTGGAAATGATCATGTTTAAACCTTTAGAACCCAAAGAAAACTTTTCACGGCCTTTTCCAAATCAATATTTTTGGACTTTAATTATTTATTTTCAGAAACTATAGTAGTGCATCGAGTTTCAAACTTTATTTGTTCAGAAGACAACTCACATGAAAACTCATTTATCCTAGCAACCAATTTTTCAGTTTTACAAATTTTATCAGTTAATTGCTTGGATAAATCACAATTCATGTCTTTATACATGGAACATTGTATGCATTCAAAAGAGTTATTTTTACTTGCATTGTTAGATATATTCAATTCTAAAGAAAATTTTTAATTTTATTACTCAACAATTTATTATCCTTTTTAAACTTGAATTCATCTTTTTAACAACTTTATATTTTTCAGCAAGTTTTTCAAATTGACCTATCATATCATTATATTTAGAATATAAATCATTGTATGGAGGGTATGCCTCACTATCGCAGCTCTCATATTCAGATTCATCCAAATTACTATTTTTAGCTATGAGACAATAGTGTGTTTTTTTATCATCATCACTCGAGCTACCCTCCGACTTGTTCCATGTAGTCACTTTGGAACTTTTATCCTTTCATTTATAATCTTTTTATTCAGCGGGCAATTCTTTCTTAAGTGATCGGATTTTTCGCACCGAAATTAAATTGGTTCATATCAGAATCACTAGGATTATATTTATTTACCTTGCTTAAGTAGTGATCCCGTTTATCTTGCATGAATTTCTGACCATCCTTTGATTTGAGTAATGATTCATAGCCTTTAATAATTTTATCAACATGACAATTTTCATCCTCAGAACTTGAGCTTGACTCTTTCTTCTTCTTGCCTTGAGATTTCTCCTTTTTATCTTTCAGGGCTAACAACTTCTTCTTTGAATCATTTTAGAAGTATCTTCTCTCTCTTTTAATCAAACTTCATAGCGAGAAGATTACCTACAAGATCTTTAAGAGTTAAATTGAAATTTTTATAATTCTTCAATAGCCATTACTTTTGGTTCCTAATCGTTAGAAAAAGAACAACTTTTTTTTTTCTACATAGCTCTTTATTGTCATATTCTTTCCTAAAGCTTTTAATTTGTTTATAATGTCAGTAAATCGGGCGAACATATCTTGAATACTCTCTGAGGTCTTCATCTTGAAATTCTCATATTTGCTGATAACCATTGGGAGTTTTGCCTCTTCCACCTGTGAAATTCCCTCATGTGTAACCCCTAATATTTTTCAGATTTTCTACACAGTAGTACAATTTAAAATACGGTTAAATTCTTTAGCAGTTAAGGAACAATAAAAAGCACTCATAGGTTTAGCATTCAAAGAATGAATCTTTTTGTCCTGAGCGGTTCACTTATCTCTAAGTAACAACGGTGACCTCATCTACAATGGTAGCGGGTTCACTATATCCATTCTCTACATTGCTCCAAACATCATAATTGGTGGACAATAAAAAGACTTTCATATGTAATTTTTAATAGGTGAAGTTTGTCTCATCGAAAAGTTGGGGTTGGTTTACAGCCTTTCCTTAGGAAAAGCCATTGCGACGGTCAAACTTGACATCTCTACCCTAGGTTGTGAATCCTTAAGATGGGTAATGAGGCTCTGATACTACTTATTTGATCTGAGATGCAAGCCTAGAGGGAGGGTGAATAGGTTTGCTACAGTTTTTCGCTATAACGCAGAATATGCAACAAAAATATAGAAAAATAAAAGCGAACAACTAAACAAAAGCCATTTAAAGAACATACGAAATTTTTATAGTGGTTCGGATAATAATCCTACGTCCAGTCTTCCTTCTCACGAAGGGGTTTCCTCACTATGCTAAGAGTTCTCCTAAATCACAACCCGATTAAGTAGCTTTACAAAGACCGCACTCTGAAATCTATCTGAAACTAATTGTCTAGCTTAACTCTCCACAGCTAGTAACACCTAGCTCTAGCTAGTCCCAACACTTAATTATCACCGGCTTGAGTACGCCGTAAATCCTCAACTAACATCGGCTTGAGTACGTCATAAACCCTCAATTCATCACGGCTTGAGTAAGCTATCAAAATAAGTTTGATATAAAAATAAATAACAATTAACCACAACTAGAAAGATCTTATAGCCCTTTTGATTAGCAAACCGTTCTTTAAAAGATTGAAACAAAACTTGATGAAAAATAATGTAGATCTTGATTCCAAGGGTAACTCCTCTTGCTAAGATGATCCGATGTTGTTGAGTGCGACAAGAAAGAGTTTCTTGAGGCTCCGGGGATTCAAATCACAAATCAATCGTCTTCTCTTAAACCCTAGAATTTTCTCTTAAAGCTCTCTTTTTTCAAATCCTAGAACTATCTCCATAAATCATCTCTTTCAATCTTATATAGCCTCTCATAAATCAGAAAAGAGATATTCAAATCATAGTAAAAGTTGGAGATGAAAGGGATCGATGAACGGTTGTGATTAACTCCTCAAAACTGCCAAAATTCGTGGTCACCGTTGATGGTTCCTCACGACCATCGATGGTTCCATGAGCACCATCGATGGGGATGCCTGTAGATCAATGATGGTTTGATTTCGAGTTTCTAAAAATCTGCAATTGTTCGTTGTACACCATCGATGGTATGTTGACCATCGATGGTTCACTATACACCATCGATGGTTCGAAATCATATTTCTGGAATTTCTGCAATTGTTCGCTGTAGACCATCTATGAGCCTTGACCATCGATGGTTCACTGTAGACCATCGATGGTTCTAAGGCTAAAATCAACGTAAATGCTGATTTTTGCTTCGTTTCGCCTCGTAACCTTCGTTTATCTATTTTACCAGTACTATATCATCTTAAACAAATAGTAGTATCAAATGAAAATTTGTTATTACTCAAACAAGAGCTATTGTACGGACTACGTCCTAACAATGCTTTCTGAATTATGCTCGAGGCAAGGTACCTTACAATTTAAGGCAGTATCCTAGCTTGTATTTACAACTTGAGATTGAAATAATATCAGCAATTTCATCTTGTGCATAATGTTAACAATGTTGGTCATCTTTCTTTACGATAGAAGGGTAATATTGTTCTTGATACCTTTCAAAGGTAGAATTCCTGATTTTTCTGTGGACACCATTATCCAAATCTTTTCCCATCGAAATATAGTTGTTCCGCAAGTAGTTAAAGATTTCTTATTGGTCATGCTAGGTCAGGTGCTCCTTAACAGCTTGTAACTGCTGTAGTCAACACTCCAAGTTGACTTTTGGACTTGTGTTGTTAAATTCATAAATCTCATCGCGTGTCATGTGGCTTCATTATAGTCAAAAGTTGCAAAAGATCAAAAAATTGTGAAGTTTAACGAAAGAAAATATTAATGATACTGGTGTTTCACAATAGTCGAAACAGCCTTATTAGTAACCTAGGATCAAAACACATATATGTTGCTCAGCTATTCTGGTGGCCTCAATTTTAAAAATGGCCTCAATTTTAAAAACTAGGTTAAGTTCAGACAACTATGAGCATATTTTTTAATACTTCTATTCTCAAAAGTTGTATACAAAGATGTAGCTGAACTGTTGGAGATATTCTGCTGTGGAAGCTGCATTGTTCTTGAGTCACAATATGAAGAAAGGCATGCTAAAAATTTATATGTTGATCTCTCCCAATATATGTAGGGTTAAGATCAAATGGTCTGTATGGAAAGCAAACAGAGTCAGTTATACTTCATCCAAAGAATAAGAGCTAATATAGGTGCTATAGGGATGTAATAAAAGGATTACCATGCCTTCGAAATCTATCACTAGGTGCTGCCTAATAAATGCATAAGTAGGATGGAGTGGCCTATATAAAGAGGCAAACTTTACGGTTGACTATGAGGATAAAATGAACATTAATACCGCTCTTGTTTCATTTTATTTTTGGACTAATCATATAAGAACACATAATATATTTTCCACTCACGATATACAAGAAGGAATGGCCCATGCCAGCCCACTTAATACTCCGACAATACATTCAACACCTTGAGTAAGGTTCTGTGCATTGATTTGTATACTCTTTGTTGTCAAAAAGCAGTGGGAAAACCACTACTTCTAATTTCAATCATGGATTGTTTAGGTTGGGGATGATTGTGATTCATTCAAAATATAACACTTACCATGTCCTCGTGAATTGCACAAATTCCTATTTCGCGCTCAAGAATACAAATCACTACGATTTATTGAACAATCAACGGTTGAAAAGTAGTTTTGGTAGGGGAGAGGATCCAAAAACTCCATAGAAACTTACATATACAGACATCAAATTTCTATGTATATTTGAAAATGTGACATAATTAGCATCCCAAATTTTAGATGACACCAAGAGTTCCCCCAAACACTTCGGTGGGGATTTGGCTCTTTAAAGCTCTTCAATCCTAATGAAGTGCTGGAAGGAACTCCAGGAGGCATCCAACTGATTCTTTGTAAATTTTTAGCTTCAAGCTATAGCCCATATTGGGACAGGCCTATTTATAGTAGTGTAAATCTCTTAATTCATTCATTCAAGGTTAGGATTTTAAAGTTTATTCCTATACGAGGGGAAGCTCTAGAGCACAAATAGAATATGGGCCACATGTTCATTGAACCTAGACACATTCTTGAGCCTAGTAACGCCATATGGCGTGAGAAATAAAGTCCAAGTGGTCGCGACTATCTGCATCTCTTTCCTCACAATATTTGAGATGCCCTAATTATGCACCCCCATGAAGCACAATATACAGCCATCGTATTATCTTATGGCATATTGAAAGGAATGTGCATGGATACAAGTTTCAAGGTTAGTCCATAGGAATCTCTTGGGAGATTAGGATAGAAAGAGAAAAGGATTAAGACCATGCATGGGAATCTCCTTCACTTTTGCCAAAATGTGGCTAGGTTCATTATTTTATGCTGTTGAACTTGAACCTAGTCATGTTGTACTTATTTTTTTTTCACACTAGCAATAAGAATATTGTTGCATGCGTGTGTTAAGGAAATGTAGGAGCATGTTTTCACACTACAACAAAACTTGATGAAAAATAATGTAGATCTTGATTCCAAGGGTAACTCCTCTTGCTAAGATGATCCGATGTTGTTGAGTGCGACAAGAAAGAGTTTCTTGAGGCTCCGGGGATTCAAATCACAAATCAATCGTCTTCTCTTAAACCCTAGAATTTTTTCTCTTAAAGCTCTCTTTTTTCAAACCCTAGAACTATCTCCATAAATCATCTCTTTCAATCTGATATAGCCTCTCATAAATCAAAAAGAGATATCCAAATCATAGTGAAAGTTGGAGATGAAAGGGATCGATGAACGATTGTGATTAACTCTTCAAAACTGCCAAAATTCGTGGTCACCGTTGATGGTTCCTTACGACCATCGATGGTTCCATGAGCACCATCGGTGGGGATGCCTGTAGATCATCGATGGTTTGATTTCGAGTTTCTAAAAATCTGCAATTGTTCGTTGTACACCATCGATGGTATGTTGACCATCGATTAACATACCATCGATGGTTCACTATACACCATCGATGGTTCGAAATCATATTTCTGGAATTTCTGCAATTGTTCGCTGTAGACCATCTATGAGCCTTGACCATCGATGGTTCATCAGACCATCGATGGTTCTATGGTGAAATCAACGTAAATGCTGATTTTTGCTTCGTTTCGCCTCGTAACCTTCGTTTATCTATTTCATCAGTACTATATCATCTTAAACAAATAGTAGTATCAAATGAAAAATTGTTATTACGCAAACAAGAGCTATTGTACGGACTACGTCCTAACAATGCTTTCTGAATTATGCTCGAGGCAAGGTACCTTACAATTTAAGGCATTATCCTAGCTTGTATTTACAACTTGCGATTGAAATAATATCAGCAATTTCATCTTGTGCATAATGTTAACAATGTTGGTCATCTTTCTTTACGATAGAAGGGTAATATTGTTCTTGATACCTTTCAAAGGTCGAATTCCTGATTTTTCTGTGGACATCATTATCCAAATCTTTTCCCATCGAAATATAGTTGTTCCGCAAGTAGTTAAAGATTTCTTATTGGTCATGCTAGGTCAGGTGCTCCTTAACAGCTTGTAACTGCTGTAGTCAACACTCCAAGTTGACTTTTGGACTTGTGTTGTTAAATTCATAAATCTCATCGCGTGTCATGTGGCTTCATTATAGTCAAAAATAGCAAAAGATCAAAAAATTGTGAAGTTTAACGAAAGAAAATATTAATGAT
The DNA here is from genome assembly GCA_012295165.1 of Asparagus setaceus. Taxonomy (NCBI): domain Eukaryota; kingdom Viridiplantae; phylum Streptophyta; class Magnoliopsida; order Asparagales; family Asparagaceae; genus Asparagus; species Asparagus setaceus. Next base: position 27,923,334 of record CM022704.1, on the reverse strand, counting down.
ACTGGTGTTTCACAATAGTCGAAACAGCCTTATTAGTAACCTAGGATCAAAACACATATATGTTGCTCAGCTATTCTGGTGGCCTCAATTTTAAAAACTAGGTTAAGTTCAGACGACTATGAGCATATTTTTTAATACTTCTATTCTCAAAAGTTGTATACAAAGATGTAGCTGAACTGTTGGAGATATTCTGCTGTGGAAGCTGCATTGTTTTTGAGTCACAATATGAAGAAAGGCATGCTAAAATTTATATGTTGATCTCTCCCAATATATGTAGGGTTAAGATCAAATGGTCTGTATGGAAAGCAAACAGAGTCAGTTATACTTCATCCAAAGAATAAGAGCTAATATAGGTGCTATAGGGATGTAATAAAAGGATTACCATGCCTTCGAAATCTATCACTAGGTGCTGCCAAATAAATGCATAAGTAGGATGGAGTGGCCTATATAAAGAGGCAAACTTTACGGTTGACTATGAGGATAAAATGAACATTAAAACCGCTCTTGTTTCATTTTATTTTTGGACTAATCATATAAGAACACATAATATATTTTCCACTCACGATATACAAGAAGGAATGGCCCATGCCAGCCCACTTAATACTCCGACAATACATTCAACACCTTGAGTAAGGTTCTGTGCATTGATTTGTATACTCTTTGCTGTCAAAAAGTAGTGGAAAAACCACTACTTCTAATTTCAATTATGGATTGTTTAGGTTGGGGATGATTGTGATTCATTCAAAATATAACACTTACCATGTCCTCGTGAATTGCACAAATTCCTATTTCGCGCTCAAGAATACAAATCACTACGATTTATTGAACAATCAACGGTTGAAAAGTAGTTTTGGTAGGGGAGAGGATCCAAAAACTCCATAGAAACTTACATATACAGACATCAAATTTCTATGTATATTTGAAAATGTGACATAATTAGCATCCCAAATTTTAGATGACACCAAGAGTTCCCCCAAACACTTCGGTGGGGATTTGGCTCTTTAAAGCTCTTCAATCCTAATGAAGTGCTGGAAGGAACTCCAGGAGGCATCCAACTGATTCTTTGCAAATTTTTAGCTTCAAGCTATAGCCCATATTGGGACAGGCCTATTTATAGTAGTGTAAATCTCTTAATTCATTCATTCAAGGTTAGGATTTTATAGTTTATTCCTATACGAGAGGAAGTTCTAGAGCACAAATAGAATATGGGCCACATGTTCATTGAACCTAGACACATTCTTGAGCCTAGTAACGCCATATGGCGTGAGAAATAAAGTCCAAGTGGTCACGACTATCTGCATCTCTTTCCTCACAATATTTGAGATGCCCTAATTATGCACCCCCATGAAGCACAATATACAGCCATCGTATTATCTTATGGCATATTTGAAGGAATGTGCATGGATACAAGTTGCAAGGTTAGTCCATAGGAATCTCTTGGGAGATTAGGATAGAAAGAGAAAAGGATTAAGACCATGCATGGGAATCTCCTTCACTTTTGCCAAAATGTGGCTAGGTTCATTATTTTATGCTGTTGAACTTGAACCTAGTCATGTTGTACTTATTTTTTCACACTAGCAATAAGAATATTGTTGCATGCATGTGTTAAGGAAATGTAGGAGCATGTTTTCACACTACAACAAAAGTTGTAAATTATGATACATTTTTTGTCTCTACGCGACACATTTTTGTGTCACACAAATAGAGCGCGACACATACCAAAAGTGTGGTTACAGCATATGCGGAGAGCGTCTTTCTACACATGTGAGAATTTATTGCAAAACTCACAACACACACACACACACATATATATATCCAGAGTGGTGACACATACATGTGTCACAAAACTCATGACACATACATGGGTCAAGAGTGGTGACACATAGTTGTGTCTAGACCATGAAAATATAAAGAATATCATCATTTAACACTAGAACTTTCCAAAAGGTCACCCATCCTAGGATTACTCTCACCAAAACACGCTTAACAATAAAGTTTTTTAGCTTATACACTATCATAAATGTTTAATCACCATCATAATTAAAATCAAAGATTCATTATTTAAGACCATCAATATATCCTCTCACAATCCATGTTGAACTATTGCCTTTTTCACTTATATTTAATTATATATCTAATGACACAAATATGTGTCGTGATTTGCCACGCTTTTTGTTTGTGTCACTATTGTTTAATTCTTTATAAATAAAATGATACTTTTATATGTGTCATAAAATATATAAGTGTGGACACGTACAACTTTTATTGTAATGTCAATATTCATATTCTCGAAAAATTGTACACAAAGATGTAGTAGGACTGTACGAGTATTCTACTGCAAAAGTTGTGTTATATATTCTTGAAGCACAATATTATAATGCTCCGTATGCTCAAAATCTATATGACCGCACCTAATAAATGTACGGTTAAGATTGAATGGTATGTATGAATGGGAAGCAAACTAAGTTGGTTCTACTTTATGGGTCTGTTTGGTTACTTTCCTCCACTTTTCAAAACCCACTTTCCTTCACTTTTTTGTGTTTCCGTCACTTTCTTGGGAGAGTGTTTTTTGTGTTTGTTTCGTAAAGAAAATGGGAAAAAGTGGGTTTTCCATCACTTTCCTTAGTTTGGTTCAAATTAAAAAGACAAGAAAATATTTAATGTGTGACTTGATTCCCTCATTTTCTTGTGTTTGGTTCAACCTAAAAAATAAAGGAAAGTGGGGTGTGGTCACCATGGTGTGCTTACCACTCAAATAGGACAAAATATTTGTGAAACATAAGTGGGGTGAGAATACCAACCTTTTGAGGGTTTAAAAAATTCCGAAATCATACCACTTGAGGTAGGAATTTAAAAATGTTTATCAAATTGAGGGACTAATTATAAATATAAGGTAGTAATTTGTAAAATTCACAAAGATTTGGGGAATAAATATGAACATTTAATTGAGTAACTCCAAATCTATAATTATTCGAGACTAATGTAAGTTTTATAAAACCATTTGAGAGACTAAATTCAAAATATGAACATTGGAGGGAGGAAATTGAAATTTTTAAAGATGTGGGGCCTATTTATAAATTTGGGGTCTATTTATAAATTTAAGGGTAATTTGCAATAGAGATTTTAGTGAATAAATTCAACCAATTATGGACATTTAGGAGGGTAATTCCAAACCTCTAAAGATTTGATAGACTAATAATAAGTTTGTTGAAGTAATTTTCAAAATTTGAACAATATTAAAGAAAATAAGTGCAAATAATTTGATAATGATTGACTAGTATATATGCTTGTGAAGTTGAGGGGCCAATATGTAAAAATCACCACTTTATAGATTTCACGGGACTACTAGTCCCGTGGAAATTGCAACTGCATTTTCACGGGACTACCGAATGAAAACGTGCACGCCTAGTAAACGGGACTACTAGTCCCGTAGAAAATGCAGCTGCATAATCATTAATATTCTTGTGTGAAATGGCATAACATTGCAAGCCCAACTTTCAACGGACCCAGGAATAACTCATTTGCAATATTGGAATAATATATATCAATGTAGCTAATATGCTATCCAAAATTACATAAGCACTCAACGACATATGAGCTCTCATCACATAAACAAAAAATCCCTTCGGATACTTGATACATAAGCGTTTCAGAAAGAATTTTGTTCTTTCTTCAGAAAAGTGGCTCCTCAAGCTGCTGCCCCTGGATCACTAGTCACACCCAAGAAATCATCTTTTATGGTGCCGATGCAGAATTGCAGTAAGAAAGAAAGCACAAGATTAGAAAAATTGTTCCTATGATCTTAGAAATGAGACTTAATTTAAAACCTTTTTAATGCAATTGGTAAACCCATTTATACCCAATTAAAGCCTTTTTTACAGGTTTTTGTGATTGAAGAACAGGAGATAGTTTGCTACATAGATGAGAAGGGGGAGCTAATCTGTGAGGGTATGATGAAGGCCCAAGATTCACTTGGCAATCACATAGTTCAAATCATCAAAGGTAATTGGCAAAACAGAAATCAAGTACTCAAATCAATTGAAGTATATAAACTACATGAAATATATGAATTCAACGTATCCATCGAATCCATATACAATTCCAGCTATTGAGCTTGGGACTAATTTGAAACTTCAAAAATAATAAAATAACATTAGCAAAAGAATGAAAATAAACTTGTTTAATTTTCAGCTAGGGAAGGATACAATGTTACAACTAGTAATGATGTCGATGCGAACAAAACAATATCAATTTGTAACACCTATGCCTCTATGAGTACTTTCAAAACAATATCGATGCATGACCAAACACCGGTGACTAAGGTATCGCATTTTGATAGGATGCATTACGTAATTTTCTAGATAGTAGTTGTTACCAATTTCACTGGCCTTTGGCTTTGTATTTAGAAACATCTTGTAATTTCAAAATTGATAACTTCATATCTAAATTATTTTCTTTTTTAAATTTTCACCTATAACTCAAACTCTATGAATAAGTTATCATGAAAAGTTTATGAAATAAATACTAACAGTCATAGGGTTAGGATCTAAAATTCTTTGTATCAATCTCGTCGCTCTAGGAAAAAACCAAGATGGGCATGAAAATTCAGCATTTGAAATCTGCAAATAGAAAGGATGTCAATAAACAAATATATGAATGTAAAGAACATCTATTTCTTAAAGTAAAATATTAATTACCTTTTTCATACAATCTCATGAGATTAGAATCATCAAAAGGCAAATAACCAGAAAACAAGACAAATAAAAGCACCGTTCCCAAATCATCCGATACAACCACGTAACAAGCAAATGAAAAGACGAGGTGACATAACAATTCGTTTATGTAAGTTTAGAAAAATTCAGTCGCTTAGATGTAGTTGTAGGCGGGAAAAATTGCCAACCCCGCCAGTCAAAGAGATAAGCTCGCCCGCACGAGGTCGTCTCGCTCGTTGAGCTCTCCCAGAGCTCAAAAGCCGCTTGTCTAACAAGCTCGCCCGCGCAGGGTCGATGCTTTCGAAGAGCTCGCCTGCAAGAGCCTAAGAGCCGCCTAGCGAACTCGCCCGCCTGAGGTCGCCCCGCTCGAGTGAACTCGCCTGCAAGAGCTCAAGTGCCGCTCGCCCACACGAGGTTCGCCCACAACAGTGGTTTGACGAGGTTCGCCCACAACAGTGGTTTGACGAGGCTCGCCCACAACAGTGGTTTGACGAGGTTCGCCGAGCAGCGAAGCTCTTCATTCAGACGAGGTTCGCCAAGCAGTGAAGCTCTCCGCTCAACCGAGGTTCACCTACAGCAGTGAATCTCGACATTAAACCGAGGCTAGACCGGTGCAAGCTTCAAAGCGAGACTTGCTCAAGAGGCGAGACTCGACCTCAATACGAGGTTCGCATGTAGAGCGGAGTTCGATCTCAACACGAGGTTCGCACGTGAAACGAAGCTCGACAGTCATGTGATGAGGTTCGCCCACAACAGTGGTTTGACGAGGCTCGCCCACAACAGTGGTTTGACGAGGCTCGCCCACAACAGTGGTTTGACGAGGCTCGCCCACAACAGTGGTTTGACGAGGTTCACGAAAATGGCTCTTCATTCAGACGAGGTTCGCCAAGCAGTGAAGCTCTCCGCTCAACCGAGGTTCACCTACAGCAGTGAATCTCGACATTAAACCGAGGCTAGACCGGTGCAAGCTTCAAAGCGAGACTTGCTCAAGAGGCGAGACTCGACCTCAATACGAGGTTCGCATGTAGAGCGGAGTTCGATCTCAACATGAGGTTCGCACGTGAAACGAAGCTCGACAGTCATGTGATGAGGTTCGCCCACAACAGTGGTTTGACGAGGCTCGCCCACAACAGTGGTTTGACGAGGTCGCCCCACGCGATGAGCTCGCCCACATGAGTCCAACGTCGCCTATCAGTCAACCCTGTCTGTGCGCCAAGCACGCCTGCAAGGGGTTCGCCGGCACAACGAGCGCCAACTCACACTTCGAGGGGGTCCACCAGTTGGCCCCGCTTGTTCAGCAAGCTCGTCTGAACAGTTAGAACAACTCTTAAGCTCGCCTACTCGCCTGACTGAACGGTGCCAACGGCGGCTTGGAGAAGTGGGCCCACCCACTTTTCACGTCACGGGTGATGATGAGACAAGGCTCTCATCACCCCTATAGCGGTCACATCCCGCAGCTAGAGGACATGGCGCCCCTCACCTATTAGTGGTCACATCCCACGAGTCAAGGAGGACCAGTTACTTATCAAAGCCCGCCCAATTAGGAGAACTCGCCTATGCAAGTTCAACTACGCAGACGCCGCCGCTTACTGAACCAAGCTCGCCTGCAAGAGGCCCGCCAGATTGACCTCGCCCCAGAACTCTCGCTGAAGCTCGCTGAGCACTCGAAAGGCTACCCACTCGCACATCCGGGTTATGATAAGGCATGGTCCTCATTACCTCATCGGTGGTCACATCCACGCTAGAGAAGAGTATGGTGCCCTTAACCGCCGCTGGTCATATCCCACAAATCAAGGAAGGGGCCATGCCTCTCCTTGCCTATTTATAAGTCACCATCTCCACACGAGAGGGGCGGCAACCAGTTGTAAGAAACCCACCGAGAAGAAAGAGCAAGCGAAGAGTTACTCTCTTGCTCCCTCAACTCGATTCGAGCAAAGGCTTGATTGTTGAAGTAGGCTCCATCCGAACCCTCGATTTGGAGGCTCTCGAGCTCTTTGCAAACTCTTGCATAGCAGCCCGGCCAAGCAAGCTCGGTAGAACCGAACTCAACCCCGGGCTTCTGCGTCTTTGAAGCCGACGCTGACGTCGATCGGATCGTCCAAGGGAAGCAAACTCGATTCGAGCATCGAGGGAGGCGCCCTACCGCCACCACGAACCCACGTTAAACAAGAAGGGCCTTCCTTCGCTTCGTTGTAAAAGACCTATTCTTGATTTGTAAACAAGCAATTCAAACAATACAAACCGAGAGGAGATTTTACACCAAACAGTAGTTTCAAGAATTAACTCAAATTTTGTTGCTCAATTAACATAATTGGTAGATATTAAAGAGAAGCTCGGATGTCATCGATCCGAGAGAGTAACCTTCATATTATTGGTAGATTTCCAAAAATCAAGAGTCAACAAATCTCCTCAACACTTAAACAACAACAACAACAACAACAAGAACACGCCTTTGGGTCGTGTAAAATCTTTGAGCCCTTCAATTATTGAAGAAGATGACAATTGTTGTATATCGAAAGCAACCTTATTGAAGGACAATCACATTCGATTACAGTCCAAGCATTGCAATGTTGATAGCTAGTATAACAAATAGCATAACAATAAAATCAATAGATGAGAAAGAGTGAGGGTTTTAGGATGGCTAGCCTTAATATTTTATCAATCAACAATCAAGAAGTTCAAATTCCACACCCAAAAATGATTAACATGCAAGCTATTCTTCACATTATATACAAGAAAATTACTAATTTTTGTACTTAAAACAAACTCCCATAAGCTCATCTACTCAAAGAAAAAATATAGTAAATTTGGTGAAATTCATGGGTTGGGAATTTTAATTTTTTAACAACAATAAAATCCAACAATTAAAATCCCAACACCAAAACCCCTAAATTAATCAATTTATCAAAGATCTACTAACCTAAAAATAAAAATTAAACAAATTACCTCTAAATAACAGCTGAATTTGATTGGAAGATAAATAGGCGCACGGCCTTTTAATCAGGAGGGTAGATGGTAGAATCCCGAGGCATGGCGGGATCGAATGGGAGGGAGGAGGAGAAGGGGCTAGAGATCGAGAATTGATCGCCGAGGGTTTAGAGAGGAGTCGATGGGAGGGTGGAGGGGGGAGGGCAAAGGTCGAGAGGGTGGAGTCGTGGAAGAGGAAGAGGGGTGGGTAGGGTTAGGAGGAGGAGGAAGAGGGCGGGCGGAGGCGGCGGACCGAATGGGAGGAGGCGGCGGACACGAGGAGGGAGGAGATCGGGAGGAGGGAAGAAGAACGACAGAGAGAGAGGGTGACCAACGAGATGGCGCGCCTGGGTCAAGCTTTTGTGTAAGGGCGAGAAAGAATGTTTTCCCGTATCGCCTGAAAAGAGCGGAAAATTTTCTACTGAAACCTAATGCGGCTTTATTTCTCTCACTTTCCTTTGTACTTTTGCCAACCAAGCGGTGATTGTGGAGTAAAATGCAAAATTTTCTGCTGTCGGTTTTCTAGGAGGGTTTTCTGCAGTTTTTGGACCAACCAAACAGCCCCTATACGAAAAGGGAAGGAAAAAAAAAGATTGGATTATTGCACAAATAAAAAAGGACTCCTGCGCCCCTGTAATCCCTCTAGTTTCACCTTATAAAATATAAGCGTAAGATCATGTGGTCGATATAGTGAGGTAAATTAATCCTATATTGTACGGATAAATTGAGGAGTAGTATTGATTTTTTTTTGGGACTAATCATATCAACATATACAGATATTATTTTGCTGTTCAAGGGCTTGATGATCACTCTTTTTAGTAGCCCATTTCTGTATATTAGTGTAAAATGTATGCAATAAGCAAATTGGAAACTGGAATATATTCTTGGGAAAATAGTCCAATGATACTATAAGCAAGCCGTACACTTTGATGGCACAACATGCAGGGGGGATTTGAGGCAAGATTGATGGAAGACTAATGAACGCGCAGTCTAGATGGTGGTATGCTTCTTGTCGCCATAATAAGTTCTTGCTTTGGCAATGAAGAAATGGTTAATTACCACTGAAGTCTGTAGATTATACATCTACAACTTTTTTTCGCACATCCCACCCCCTCCTCCCCGCCGGGGAAAAAATAAAGGTGAACTTTTTTTGCTCTTTTACCGTCAGAGAAAGTAGAGTCAAAAAAATCTCACTCAGGTGGTCTATTTAAAATTGGGTGGTGGTACAGGAGTCTGATTGTAACGATAGTATTACTTGGGATCCATCCACAATGGGCGATAGTACAAGGAGTCTATCCGCAATTAACTCTTTTTTCTTTTTTTCTTTTTTGTTTTCCTTTTCAACTGTGTATAGACGCCTCCAAATTTCATGCCCTAATGTATTCATATAGGGAATTTCTGAGGATTAAATGTGTTTCACTTCAAGAAATTTCAATAGTTTGGTTGCTAATTACTTATGAGTGACATGTAGGTATGGTTCTGTTTGAGAGCCACTCCTTTTTTTTTTCTTTTTTTTTCTTTTGTCAATGAAAAATATCTTTCATTACCAACTGCATATAGCTTTATATACATAATACCTTAGGCATACCCGAGAATACAAAACCCTCTATGAGGTATCAAAAAACAATACCTAGAACATTCTCTCTATCAAAAATTACAATAAAACACTCCACATCAACAGAACAAGTCAACGCAGCCTTACATCTATCAGATATTCGTGGCTTGAATATCACTGTTAGCATAAGCACTTTAATTCTCTTCGAAACTATCTCATAATAGCTCCTAAATCTAAAGCCCATTCATTCTATGCATTTGTTCCCCACCTCACAAGAATATGGTCATGTAAAAAACAAATGGCAATGATCTTCTCCATCATTCTGGCAAAGCACACACACAGGGGTATTCACAATACCAAATCTGGCTAATCTATCAAGTGTCAATAAACGCTTATGAAATACTAACCATGCAATAAAAGAATGTTTAGGGACATGCAAAGGCCCCCAAACAGTCTTATACCATTATACATCAGGAATATTACTAACAAGCTCAATGTAAAGAGCTAAAACTTTTAGATTACCTGAGCAACAAAGACTCTCAACCTAATGTACCACATTAACACTTGATCCCCATTGAGCAAGAAACTGTTAGAATGTTGTTCAGGTAGAACATTGTTTGTGCAATATCTCTTGTTTGATTAATAACAAACTCTCATTTGCTACTGATATGTTTGTCAGATGATATATTTTAGGTATAAACAGGTACGAACCAATTACGGTTCAAAATGATGCAAAAGTCAACACGAATGTTGATTTCGGTCTTTGAACCATCGATGGTCAAGTCAAATCATCGATGGACTGCAAGAAAGAATCGGAGAAACAAAATCAGAAATCGAACCATCAATGGTCTATTGTCGACCATCGATGATCGCAAGGACCATCGATGGACTACAGTCAATAATCGTAGAAATTCAGAAATCAGAATTTGCACAATCGATGGACTATAGTCAACTATCGATGATCATCAATGGACCACCAATGATCGTGATCCACCATTGATGGTTGCGACGAGTTTTGACAGATTTCAAGTTTTAATCTCAGCCGTTCGTCGATTCTTTTGATCTCCAATTTTGACTCTGATTAGGATATCTCTTTCCTATGCTATCAATGTCTATTTAAAGGGAAATTGAGGAAGAGAAAGACAACAAGAAGAGAGAGAGAGGCAATTGCATAAAAAGAGAGATATTATTCTAGGGTTTGTGAGAGTGTTTGATTTGAGAATTCAATTCCCGGAGCCTCGTTGACTTCTTCTCATCGCACTCATCATCGAAGGATTACTTCAGCGAGGAGAAGTTTCCTTTGCGTTCAAATTCAATATCGCTTCTTCACAGATCTTCATCGTCATTGGTTTGAATTGCGGTTTGTTAAAAGGACTATAAGATTTTTCTAGTTGTGCCTTGAATTGTTTTGGGTTGGTTTTGTGTTTCAAACTTATAAGTTTGACAGCATACTCAAGCCGGAGTAATTGAGGGTTGGCGTATTCAAGCCTGGTCAATTGAGGGTGTGGCTAGCTAGGGCTAGGTTTTTTCTGGTCATTGTGAAGAGTTAGGTTAGACGACTGGTGTCGGGTATATTTCGGGTGCGGTATTTAAAGCCTACTGAATCGGGTTGTGATTCAGATGAATTCTGGACATAGTGAGGAAAGCCCTTCGCGAGAAGGAAAAGTAGGCATAAGATTTTGATCCGAACCACTATAAAAATCTCGTATGTTCCTGTTTTGATTTGCTTTTAGTTTTTCGCTTATTATATTTCCGTTGCTTATTCTAAGTTAGTCGAAAAATTATAGCAATCCTATTCCCCCCGGCTTGCATCCCAGTTCCAACAGAAACCCATCTCTGATCTTTGGCAACTGTTTCCAGCACCATGTGCCAGCCAGTTTTGGCATGAATCTCCCACACAGATTGCCTATGTAATTAAGTAATATATATGAATACACTTAAACCACAAACTTTCTTTTGATATATATCCCATGAGAGCTTCACCGCAGCTGCTCTCTTCCAAATTTGAGCAGAGAAAATGCCAAGACCTCCTTTTCTTGTACTCTTACAGATTGATTCTCAAGCAACAAGAGATATTTGTGGAATCATGAGAACCCCACCATAGATATCTCCTACACAAATTGTCCACCAATTTAGGAACTTTCTTAGGTAAAACATAACGGTTTGAGCAATAGTTTTGAATGCCAAACAAGACACTTTTGACAAGCTGTAACCTCCCAGCATATGAAAGCTTCCTAGCACTCCATCCTTGTATTCTACCTGTAATCTTCATGACTAACTCCGACAATCTTCAATAGAAAGTCTTTTTACACCATCGACACCTCCTAAGTATTTCATAGGCAGTCTCCCCTCAATATATCCAAGGTCTTGTAGAATGTCTTGTTTAGTAGTAGAATCCACACCCCCAAACACAACTAAGCATTTGGATGGATTAGCAATTAAACCAGAAGTCTTACTAAACATATCAAGATACTGATGCAAAAGTGTAATAGAATTACAGTCATCCCTTCCGAACATGAATAAATCATTAGCAAATATTAGATAATTAATCCCTGATTTGGAGCATTTAGGATGATATTTAAAATATCTCTCATCCTTCAACAGTCTCAACATTCTAGAGAGGTACTCCATATAGATAGCAAACTAATAAGGTGGTAGGGGATTACCCTACCTCAACCCCCTTTTACCAGAGAAAAAAACCATAGAGAGAGCCATTAAAAACATAGAGTACTTAGGGCTACAAACACAACACATGATCCAATCAATCATTTTGTATGGAAATCCCAAACTGCCAAACATGCTCTTAAAGGAATTCAATCTAACGTGTCATATGCTTTCCTAATGTCAACATTAAGCATACATTTAGGAGATATATTCTTTCTAACATAGTACTTCATTAACTCATGGCCGAGCAATATGTACTAGTAATATTCCTACCCTTTCACAAATGCAGATTGAGACTCTCCAATAGTATGACTCATGATAGGTTGAAGTCTAGAAGTAATAATTTTTAAAATTACCTTATAACTAAGGTTGCAACATGAAATTGGCTTGAAATCTGCAGGTATATTAGGACAATGAATTTTTGGGATAAGAGTGATTGAGATTGCATTAATTTCACTAAGGATTTTCCCAGTAGAGAAAAACTCCATAACTGCCTCAGTGACATCACCACCAATAACACTCCATGCATGCTTGAAGAAAGAAGCAGAATAGCCATCCGGTCCAGGTGCCTCACAATCAGGAATAGAAATTACAACATACTTGATTTTATCCTGAGTAATTGGTTGCACAAGAGTCTTTACTGCTCCATAGTCAAACATGGTCCTGACTTTACAATATCATCATTCAAAGCATACAAGCTAGCAGTTGTTGTTCCCATTAAACCAGTATAGAAATAGATAATTTCATCAATAATCATCCTTTAGTCTGTAAGTCTTTGTCCATCCTGACTATATGATGCCAAAATCTTCCCATAATGCCTCTGATTTCTCATGGATGAATGAAATAATTGAGAACTTCTATCCCCTTCATAAGGCCATCTAATTCTGGATTTCTGATTAATGAAACTGATTTTAGCCCTTGATAATCTATTATATTTCTCCAAAGCCATCCTCTCTTGCACGATAAGATTCTGATCCCATAGATGATTATTGAGATTTTCTTGAATAGCCTTCAAGTCCCTTTTAGTTTTACATACCTGATCACTGATAGAACCAAATTGCTTAATATTTAACTCTTTAAGGTCATGTTTGAGTGTTATCAGCCTTTGGACCAATCTGTACATGTTACACCCTCTAGTAGAATCAGTTCTCCAAACATTCTCCACAATTGGCAAGAACTTTTCATGAGTGCACCACATTTTGAAAATCTAAATGATTTTCCCCCATAACTCCTATCTTCACAAATAGAAATCAGACCAAGGTGTGATCTGAAACACCTGGTAGAAGGTACTCTACTTGACTAGTCATAAATTAGAAGCCCATTTATCATTCACTAGTACCCTATCAATTTTACACCATACCTTCTCCTCACCATCTTACTTACCTACAGTCTTCAAAGGGAAGTGCTGACAGTGATCATTACACTCTTTCAAATCTTGAGTCTCAATTTCCAAAATAGGGCAACCACCACTTCTATCATTGATTTCCAAAATATTGTTATAATCCGTATAATATCCAAGGCAAATTAACTTGGTGACTTTGAGAGCCATTGTCCTCATGAATGATTCTTTTTTTTGATTTTTGTGAGGGCATAACTCAGTGGGAATCATATCTGAACCATCCATACAGGAGTGGTGCGATTTACACCATAAATAAGATAGCTAAAATTCCTTAATTAACACTTCTAACTACCTATGAATAATATGGATCACCCCATTCTATGGGGTATTCCAATAGAATATTTAATTACATAACTCACTTTCTCCATACTGCTAAATCAATTTATCTGCCTGAAGTTAATGAAACCCTGGGAACTATTGAATATCTTGAGCTAAAAGCTTAGGAAAGTAACAAACTCTATGCTTCAGGCTACACGTAGTAGATTTTTAGCCTAGGTAGGAATGATAAGTAATAACAGACATTGCAAATGAGCCCAGGAATAAAATAGAACATATATTCTCTTCATCTGCCTATATTATCTGCATTAAAAGCTAATAAATGCAACAAGATGTACGGGTAAACACCATGAAGTCCATACGTTCAATACCCTGTATGTATCAGATTTCTACATATGAATGAAAATGTACTCAAGCTTTCCTAGTGTTAGATAACACCAAGAGTTCCCCCAAACACTTCAATAGGGGATTTGGCTCTTTAAAGCTCTACAATACAATCCTACTGAAGTGCTGGAAGGAACTCTAGGAGACATCCAACTCATTTTCTGGACATATCTTTGCTTCATGCTAGATTCTACTGTGAACTGGACTATTTATAGAGGTGTCCATCTCTTCATTCATATACAATATATGTAATGAGAAGGGTTAGGGTTGTGAAGTTTATTCCTACATGTATGAGAGGAAGTTCTGGAACATAAAGAGAATATAACCCACATGTCCATTGAACCTAGCCACCTTCTCGACCCTCGTTACTATATAGGGTGAGGAATAAGCCTAAGTGGTCATAACTATCTCCATCTCCTTTCCTCACATTATCTAAGAGATGCCGTAATTGTGCACGCCCATTAAGCACGATATCAAGCCGTCAGTATGATCTTATTGCAAATCTTAAATTGATCTTGTACTGAAAAGGGGTTAATTGTACACAGACGCCTGTAATGTCGATGTCTCATTATTCAGGACCCCTGTAGTTTCATTGTCGCAGATAGATCCATTGGGTTAAATTTTTTCCACTCTTTGAAATTAGCGAGTCATCCGAGGATCAAAAAGTCAAAAAAGTCTTAACCCACGGGGTCTATCAACAACAATGAAACTACATGGGTAGAAAATTCATAGAGCAATAATATCTGCAATTAACCTATTGAAATTAATTTGCATGGATACAAGTTGCAAGGATCAGATAGGGAATCTCTTGAGAGATTAGGATAGAAAGAGAATAGGACTAAGATGACCATGCATGGGAATCTCCATCTTGCTCGAAATGTGGCTAGGTTCATTAATTTATGTTGTTGTAACTGAACCTAGTCATGTAGTACTTATTTCTTCACAATATGTTGTTGCATGTGTTGGTCTAGTTAATTAGGAAACATAGAAGCTAGAGTTGTTATAAATAGTGACCAATAACATTGGTGCTCTCCAAAGAAAGTTGGTACTCTTCCTTAATTACTCTCTTTCACATACAATAAAATATAGAGTAGGGAGTGAGGTTAGTTGTGCTCTGGAGCTCCCTCAAGCACTTCACTAGGAATGTGCACTTCATTGTGAATACATTAATTCCTGCTGAAGCGTTTGGGGGAACTCTAGATAGCACCCAGCACAAAATGCATGCATTGCCTCCAACAACTATTTGTTGGTTTTCCCCTGGAGTTCCTCTCAAGCACTTCAGTAGGGTTTCTTTAACTTTTCACTCTTCTGAAGTGTTTGGGGGAACTCTGGGTGGCATCCAATGTGACATTGCTTAAGAAAGAACCGCTAAAGTTTCAACAGCTTAGAAGGAGAAAAAAAGAGGTAACGATTGAAAATTTTTAGAAAATGACAATATTCAATATAGAACGACATTTTGTTCGATTTATATTTTAATATAGGCTCAATTTACCCTAAAGAGAAAATAATAATATATAGTAAACGTCTCTTATTTGAATATTCAAATTAAGAAAATAACAATTATTCTATATACCAATTTTAATGTATCACCGCTATTTCCGACTTATAGTATAAATATTGCGCTGGTTAATTTGCACTGATTGGAAGATGCAGTCTAATTGGTACTCTATTTAATTTTATTATTTTTTATTTTTTATTTTTGTTTGGCAAGGAACTTCCCCACAACCCGTCGGACCATGGGTATCATCCGGGCGTGGCTAAGGTGTCCCAACGCACGACCTCGGGTATTGCAGAAAATTTATTTCGTGTAGGTGCTCCCCAAGAGAGTTGAACTTGAGACTTTGGCCTACTACTCATGGGCAGCTTACCAACTCGGTTGGACCATCTTGAGTAAAATTTAATTCTTAATTCTCTTTTGAAAACTACTTGTATATTACACGTGCATTGCATGTAATGCATGATGTAGTTATAGATTAACTGATATTATTAACTTAGTTTTTAATGTTAAATTTATAATTTAAACAATAAATTTTAGAGGTTATCTCAAAATGGGCAAAACTTTTCTTAAAACGGGCAAAACTTATGGGGGTCCACTCTAATATAAAATAATCAAAATAAATTTTCATATAAAGAAAATGACTACCAAAGAGATTGGATATCCAGATGGTCTATATACTAGAGTTTTTACATGATGGTTCGCTTTTGATTATAAATTTAAGGATATTTTAGCGTTATCTAATTTCTTATTTAAGTACAATATCATTTTTATATAACTATCAACATCTTGTAAATAAACTTTCTAATTAAGTGTTCATCTCTTGAATAATTTGATTATCCATCTTCTTATTTTTTTTCCTATAAGTTTCTCTTTATTGCTCATTTTCTTCTTTTATGGGAGCCCAAAATATAGTAGTCGATTACTATGTACGAACATATACAACATTAGGTCCAGTTCTATGGTATAACTACAAGCAAATTTACCATTATTCGACAAAGAGCATGAACAAGTTATTAGTCAAACATGTCTCATATTTAACTTAGTCAATACAAAGATTGTGTCTTTCTACATAGATAAAGAAGCCTCTGCATAGTATAATCTTGGTTAGCTACTCTAAAATATTATCCTTCATCATATCACATACATATAAATATATTTTCGTCTTTGAATACTAATTATGTAGGAAAAATTAACAATAAGTATTTAACCAAAAATACAATTTCTTGAGAACTCAAAAGTCCTCACAAGATAACTAACATGATAATTGATGCTTAACCAAAACATAATTTATGAGAACCTAATAGTCATTGAAACCGCACAAACTTTAATGCTTATACCTATCTATACTATATATTAAGAAGAACTCTTTTGGTCATTGTGAGCCACATTTTCTCAATTCTGAAACTATCCTTTAGATTTGAAAATTTTAATGTAATTGTCCTCACTTGAAAAAAACAACAAAAATGCTCCCACACTTCACAGAATCAAAAGGAATAACATCAAACTTTGATAAATAACAGAAATGCCCTTAAACTTGAGAAATCCAAAAAAAATCAACGAAAATACACTCAAAATTATATCTATCAGTTCCCTTAACAATTCGATTACAATGCTTCTTCTACATTTTGCATCATGCAGCATTCGCATACACCATAGTACTAGTTAGAAATTATTAAAATTAAAAGAATAAAAAAGGAAATTATAAGTTTTAACATAGGAATCCTCTTTATAGTAGTATAGATATAGATATAGATTAGCTTATTGAGAATATAAAATTTAGAAATGTCATTTACAAATATACTAGTATCATTATAATTATACAATATCTACTCTGGTTGGAATGTGACTAAGTATTACTATCTTCTTTTGTTTGTATACCACATTCAACAAACTGGAGACATATGCGTAATTTACTTCATTTGCATAAATGGATATATAACTTAATGATAAATTTGAGACTTTCCTAATAGTTGAGGTAGTGAAAGAAAATGAAAATTGACTCTATTTTTATTTTTACTGCATGATAATTAGAATATTACGAAAACAAATGAAACAAGGGTGTCTAGCATTTTAGTGCATTTTATTTCACTTAGTGATAGATCGAGAAAAATTTTCTTGGGAAGAGGATGACAAGTATCTATTTGCCTAAAATTAGAAAATAATACTATAAAATAATATTCTTAATAAACTGGCTAAATTCTAACTTATATGTACTAAAATTCAAATGGGATACAAGTTTTTAAGGGTTGGGGTGAAAAGATAAATATTTAAATCATGTGGCGGTTGGGGTAAGTCTACAAGGCTTAAGAACACAATTTTCAAAATCTTAGGGGTGCAACTACCCCCTATGTGTACCCTTAGATCCGCCTTTGATTTCATTCACTGAGAAAGTGGACGGAAAACAAAGAAAATTTATTTTTCTCCTTTCAGTTTAGCTTTAAACTAGCAAAATTGACCAGCGTGATGCTGCGGCATTTGTGTGAAAACAACCAAAAAAAATATTTAATCATTTGATTTATAAATACACAATATATCTAATCACTTTGAAAAAACTATAGCAAGTAATAACAAAATATAGCAATTTATACAATATGTGATGTGTTGAAATACAAAGTCAGTTTAAAATAAGTTGGTCGAGTATTTTGTGCCCATAAGTGTGATCTATTCCTTTACCTAGGAAAAAGTATTTCTATTTTGCATAATCCAATCATTGATCTAGGAATTTCTACAATGAATTAGATAGGTAGCTAGTATAATTCCTATCCACAAGTCTACCATTGTACTGAAATAATTCTATTGAAATAGGATGAATACCTTGAAGAGGTAGAAGTATAAAGAAAGAAAAAGTAAAATAGAAAATGCTTTCTTTAGCGACTCTGCTATTACGTAGAGCTACCTTTGTTCTTGCCTGAACACCTCTTCTTGTGATTCATCCTCCTCAGATGATGATAAGAGGGTCACATAACCCGCATCAGCTGGTAATTTGACTACTATCAGTGAGGACTCGAAATAGCTCCCCACTAACTACACTCCCCCCTCCCATCCATTAGAGAAATCTTTATCAATTTTAAAGACTAGCTAAGCCAGCCTCAAGGAAGAGCTTTGATCCTTGCCTTGAACAGACTTTCACATGAAATTTCATTCCGGGTAGTAATATCAAGTGAAATATAACATGAAATCGTGAACTCCCAAGTAGTGGGAGGAGAATGTGATCTTTGACCGTGTGCCTATTGAAGAATGAGCAGGTGACGCACAGGTAATGGCTTGGTTAAGGTAACCCACAGGTGCCATAGCGAAAGCGAGTCTTCATAAGGCAATTGTCACTACTTATGGACCCAAAGTAGAGGCATAGCAGTTGACCGTACATCTAGGGGTAAAGCACTGTTTTGATGGGGGCCGCGAGAGTGGTACCAAATTGAGGCAAACTCTGAATACTAGATATGACCCTAAAATTACAGGGGCCAAGGTCGGCCAATGAGGCGATGGGTTATAAGCTTCATCATTGAGAGGGAAATAGCCCAAATCACTAGGTAAGGCCCCTAAATGACCGCTTAGTGATAAATAGATAGCCAGGAGGTTTCCCTAGAAGCAGCCACCCTTGAAAAAGGGCGTAACAACTCACTGATTGAGCGTTATTGCGCCGAAGATGAACAGAGCTAAGCTATCTGCCGAAGCTGTGGGATGTCAAAGTGCATTAGTATTGGGAGTGTTCCACCTTAGACGGAAGCGCCCATGCAAGCAGGTATGGACGAAGCGGAAGTGAGAATGTCAGCTCGAGTAACACAAACATTAGTGAGAATCTAATGCCCCGAAAACCTAAGGGTTCCTCCAGGTTTAACGATGTAGAGGTCAAGTTCGAATTTTATCCGGTTTAACGACGTAGAGGTCTAGTTTGATTTGGGGTCTAGTTTAACAACATAGAGGTCAAATTTAGAATTTTATCTAGTTTAACGACATAGTGGTCGGATTTGGAATTTGCTCTAGTTTAATGACGTAGAGGTCAAATTTTGTTTGAGATCTAGCTTAACGACATAGTGGTCGGATTTGGAATTTGCTCTAGTTTAACGACATAGTGGTTAAATTTGATATTTTGCTCTAGTTTAACGACATAGTGGTCGGATTTGGAATTTGCTCTAGTTTAATGACGTAGAGGTCAAATTTTGTTTGAGATCTAGCTTAACGACATAGTGGTTAAATTTGATATTTTGCTCTAGTTTAACGACATAGTGGTCGGATTTGGAATTTGCTCTAGTTTAATGACGTAGAGGTCAAATTTAGAATTTTATCTAGTTTAACGACGTAGAGGTCGAATTTGGAAATTTATTCCAATTTAACGACGTAGAGGTCAAATTTTGTTTGAGATCTAGCTTAACGACATAGTGGTTAAATTTGATATTTTGCTCTAGTTTAATGACGTAGAGGTCAATTTTATTTGTTATTCAATAGTGTATTTTTGACTAGTTTAACGACGTAGAGGTCAATTTTATTTGTTATTCGAATAGTGTATTTTTGACTAGTTTAACGACGTAGAGGTCGAATTTGGAAATTTATTCCAATTTAACGACGTAGAGGTCAAATTTTGTTTGAGATCTAGCTTAACGACATAGTGGTTAAATTTGATATTTTGCTCTAGTTTAATGACGTAGAGGTCAAATTTTGTTTGAGATCTAGCTTAACGACATAGTGGTCGGATTTGGAATTTGCTCTAGTTTAATGACGTAGAGGTCAAATTTGGAATTTTATCCGGTTTAACGACGTAGAGGTCAAATTTGGAATTTTATCCGGTTTAACGATGTAGAGGTCAAATTTGGAATTTTATCCGGTTTAACGACGTAGAGGTCAAATTTAGAATTTGCTCCAGCTTGACGATGTAGAGGTCAAATTTGGAATTTGGCTCAGTTTGACGACGTAGAGGTCGAATTTGGAAATTTATTCCAATTTAACGACGTAGAGGTCAAATTCAAAATTTATTCCAGTTTAATGACGTATAGGTCAAATTTGGAATTTTATCCAGTTTAACGACGTAGAGGCCAAATTTGGAATTTTATCCAGTTTAACGATGTAGAGGTCAAGTTCGGAATTTTATCCAGTTTAACGACGAAGAGGTCAAATTTAGAATTTTATCTAGTTTAACGACGTAGAGGTCTAGTTTGATTTGGGGTCTAGTTTAACAACATAGAGGTCAAATTTTGTTTGAGATCTAGCTTAACGACATAGTGGTTAAATTTGATATTTTGCTCTAGTTTAACGACATAGTGGTCGGATTTGGAATTTGCTCTAGTTTAATGACGTGGTGGTCGAATTTGGAAGTTCCTCCAGTTTAACGACGTAGAGGTCGAATTTAATTTTAGATCCAGTTTAATGACGTAGAGGTCAATTTGATTTTGGATCCAGTATAACGACGTAAATGTCAAGTTTGGAAATTTGTCCTAGTTTAGTGACGTAGAGGTCAATTTTATTTGTTATTCGAATAGTGTATTTTTGACTAGTTTAACGACTTAGCGGTCGACACAATTGAACCTTTTGATCTTAAGCTTATTTGTGCATGTTTTACACAACCTTATTTCCGAGTGCGTTTCTTATTGCACAAAATATTTTCTTATCCAGTTTAGGGACATAGAGGTCCGTGCCAAGTTTGATAACTTTCATATTTTCTTGAATTTGCTTATGTATTTTCAACATTTTCAAGGATCAATCTGCAGTTCATGGAATTCTACGAAAGAACGCGCAAACTCTGCAACTTTTGAAATTTTTCAAGGGGACCAAATTGTGAATTGGGCTGAACTGTAATTCATGTATTTTTTCAGGGACTGAACAACAACTTCTGTAGTTTTATCAGGGAGTGAACTGCAAATTCTGGACTATTTTGTAGTTTCTGGATTTTCAGGAATTTGTATACTTTTCAGGTGCAAACTGCAATTTTCTGGACTATTTTACAAAACTGGACTGAAATGCAATTTTTACAATTTTTAAGGGTGTAAACTGTAAATTCTGGGCTGTATTGCAGTTTCTTATTTTAAATGCAATTTATGCAGCTATTTTAGGGAGTAAACTGTAAGTTCTGGGCAGTTTTGTAATTTCTGGGCTTAAATACAATTTCTGCAGTTTTGTAGGGGGTAAACTGCAAGTTTACAAAGATTTGTTGCGGGGTGTGGGGAGGTTTATTGAGTGCCCAAAATCAGGAGGCTTTCAGTGTTTTCTAAGACTTCAATTTTAAATTCTTAACATATAGAGCCTCTCTTCCGGTTTCGCATTTCAATTTCTTTAGAACTCCATAAACAGATAGAATTCCCATCAAACTTGAATTCTTTTCTCATTCAGATTCTTATAAGGCTCTATAAATTAACCGAGTGGCTATAGGCTTGGATTATTGACAATCAACCTTGTATTGAAGCTAAGCGGATTTGCTCGGTAGAGACTTGCAAGGATTTAACTAAATCACAATCCGAAGGTTTATATAACTTCCCTTATCACCTGTCTAGCAAAGATACCACGGATCCCTTTAATTCATGTTTTTTGTTTCATGTCTCTTCTCTTTTCTTTTATTTTAATTGTCAGACTCGGCAACGATTCTTTTTAGATTTATTTATCACATCGAATTCCCGATTTAGTCGTTCGTTTCATTCGAGATTTCAATCGCATCTTTGTATATGATTCTTGTTTGCATCGCGTACAAATAATTAAAAAAAAAGGAATACAATGATTTCAAGGTAGGACGGTGCCTCGGGGGTTGAGCACGATGCCTCGGGTTGAGGACGGTGCCTCGGGTGAGTATGGTAACTTGGGTTGAGGATGGTGCCTCGGGTGAGAACGGTGCGTCGAGGGTTGATCACGGTGGCTCAGGGTGAGGACATTGCCTCAGGTGAGGACGGTGCCTCGGATGGAATAATTGCAATTCCTTTCTTTCTTTTTTTTATTTGCTTCATGTTGGCAGATGATTTGTACGTTGTTGCTTTGATGAAGATAGGAGGGAGACTAGAGAACTTCTAGATCTTGTGAGAATTATCAATTGAGAACAACAAAAGATCAGAATATGCCTCACCTACTTTTGATTTTTTTCGTAAAGTTGCTGAACCTTGGTTGAGTGGATTGCAGAGGAACTTCAGGGATGGAATTTTATTTCTCATGCAATTGCTGATGGGTGAGATGATTGAGAAGTCTCTCCTTTTTTTTTTAAATGCCTGTGGCGGTCACGGCCAAAGAGAGAAGAGGAGAAGGTTGATAGGGATTTTATTTGCTAATGTCTCCGGATCTCTCTTTTTTTTTGGGTTGATGTTAGTGATGTATTTATATAGTAGGAGGAATATCAGATAACATCAATCTCCAAATCAAGGTATAATTCTTTGAAATCTTTTAATTTATTTTCATCAAACGAGTGGATAAGCCCCAATCTAATTATTTAGATTTCAAATAATTGATAAGGTGAAAATGTATTTGAAATTTGAAATTATAAATTATATATAAGTATTTAATTAAATCACCATCTTATCTCCAGATTGACATAAGTAAAAAATTGACACCAACAAATGCCCCCCAACAGAGCATGTATGCAAATTGAAGCATGCATGGTCCGTTGCACAATAGTTTTCACCTCGTTGCCCTTTTTTTTGGTCCCCAATCAAACTTTCCTAAAAGATGTGACAAAGTGGATAACGTCTTATATGATGCATTAGAACGATACAATTTTCACAAATAAGCAACAAATTTGGTGTCACCCTTTACTATATGACTTCTTTTGAAACTTCTATAAGTTTTTTTTAAGCATGAGAAACTCCTTCATTCAGTAAGCTTTTCATCCAGTGTCTGGTAGCATTTCTTGTCGCACCTCATACATCTCCTTAGTCATTGCTGCTTTGAATATGCCAAAGAAGTCATCATGCGGTCGGTGGACTTGCTGCTCTTGTTGCATCCGATCATGGAGACTGATTAAGAAAGTTGCCATTTCATCCCTGATTGTTAGTATAAGTAGCAGTTTTCATGAAAATCCAGCTTTTGAATTTTGCTGTTGAGTCCTCAATTGTTGTTATACTAAATACCTTTTGGATAATAATAGGAGCAAACTCTTCATAGGAAAAAAAAGAAGAAAGAAAGAAAAAAAATAAATAAAAAGGATAATTTGGGGTTGGGTCCTCAGCTTGTCACCAATCTGAAGCATCAAAAGATACATTATCGGTAGTGACTCATTATTAGACTCGGGGGGTGGTTTGGTGTTTTTCCTAACCAGGTGCCTCATTTTTTTTTGAGGTTTTCACCATGGTTAGTTCCCCTATGTGGTTTTGCCTATAGGTCTTTTCAGATTTTCCTATAGCGAGGGGTTCCCATTTTTGCTTGTGGGGGTATACCATAGCCGTGTTTTTTAATAGTCTCTTCAAAAGGTTTACCCTATTCCTTACGTGATTCACCGTGACAGACAAACCCAATTTGGATTTTAACTCATCAACAACAGCTTGGTAAGCTTGAAGCTTCCAATCCCCCTCACCTTTATTGCCTTGGTTTAGTTGATTGTAAAACACAGTCGTCAGTATCATATCCATTTATGAATTCCAAGTAAGATAGCTCCTTTTCCTACCTCCTTGTGTAGGAGGCAAAGTCTCTTTACCTTTTCTACTCATTACCTTAAGAAGAAGGAAGCCATATTAGTAGAAAAATTCTAAAGGGACTTGCAAGCTAACTGATAAAGCAGACACAAAAACACATGGAAACTTCCATTGCTTAAATCTGTTTCTTTTTCTCTATGTTGGCAATTTGAATTAGCTAAATAAGTAGTAGGCTACAAGAAAGAACACCAATTAACAAGTTTAAAAAAAATTTTTTTTTCAAAAGATGATAATAATTCAGTATGTGTTTAGAACAAAAAAATGAGAATCATTGTCGTGCATAAATTTTCTCGGGTTTGTCAATGTAGACTAGCAAAAATGGATGTTGTTAAAGGAAGGACATGCACAGATGCTCAACATTAGATGTTTAAACAAGTTGTCAAAATTTAACATTTAAAACTGTGGGCATCCATTGACTCACAACAAGATCAAAGTTTGTTTAGGAATCTCATCATCAGTTATTAATGGATGAACTTCCAATTTTAAAAAAAACTAAGAGTTCTAAAATTAACTAATCATTACCTTATCAGTGGGGGAATTGCGGGGAAATTGGTGCTTGAGGACTGAGGGAGGGGCTGAGAGGGGATCGGCAATAGGGGCGCTTTGAACCTGCACAAACGTAAAAAATATTATGGATAGAACTGGAGAAGCTTTTGAGAAAAAGACAATACAGCAAAAGAGTTAATATGCATACTTATGGAAGCATGAATGAAATATAACAAGCATTAACCTTAGTTTATAGAAAGGAAGCAAGTGTACAAACTTACAATCAAACAAAAAAATATAAAAATTGAAACTTTTCAGTTCGAGAATTAACTATATGACTGTGAAATAATAAAATTTCTTAGGGAAAACTGTAGGTTCTTTAGGTTATAATAGAAAATTTACAAACCTTGATAAAGCATCATCATATAAGCATAGTAATACTGCAAGACTAAATAAGATCCCAAAATAGACAAACATGGAAATTTGCCACTATGTTCAAATACAACCTTGATAAAACATATTAAGCAACAAATTAAAGGAAATCTCAAGTAGCACGAGCTCTCCGAGCCTGGTATTCATTGAACATCTCCAAAGCAAGATCGTCTCTAAAACAAACTCCATTCATCCGTTACTCGAGCACTTGTAATATCATCAACATCAACCTCATCAGCACTATCAAGTGTATCCGCATTTTCAAGCTCCTCATCCACCTCACACAACAAATCATTCTCTTCAATATTTTCATCTCTTATAAAATTGTGAGGAATAAAACAAGCATTTATAATCCTCACTTGAGTCTTTTTGTCAAAGAAGCTTGGTGTTCTAAGAATGGCCCGCCGTTTCTTAAACACTCCAAATGCTCTTTCAATAGTGTTTCGAGCACATGAATGTCGTAGATTGAAGAGCTCATTGTAATTTGTTGGAGTATTCCCTCGCCACAAATTCAAATGGTACCGAGTGCCTTTGTAAGGAGCTAAGAAATCCCGACCATTGGTGAACCCCAAATTCACAAGGTAATACTTATCTACAACATCAATATAAACATTTTAGCTTACACATGGAAAACTAGTAAAACAAAAAGAAAAGTCTATGAACACCAAGCTAATCTCTTACTTGTTGGTACTTTTAAACCATTAGGCCTCTGCAGAGCATCACGAAGGATGTGAGGATCTGATGCAGATCCTTCCTAGCCAGGTAAAACATAAGTTGTTATGACAAACACCAGGAATAAACTAATATCAATCAAACGAAAGCACGAAAAATATCAAGAACACACGAGCACAAAGATATACGTGATTCGGCTTGTAGCCTACGTCCACGGGCGAAGGAGGAGAATAGCTTTACTAATTGTGAGGAATACAATATGGAGATCTCTCAATCACTCAATCCTAAACCACACCACAAAAAGCCTAATACAATCTCTCTCAAATAAAGGAACAAAAGAGAAAATACCAAATAGGCTTCATAAAAGAACTCTCTCTTCTTGATTGGTGCTCTGAAGATTTGATCATAATTGGCTTGAAAAACCCTTCATATATAGCCTTGAAGATCCCAACAAGAGTCCAAGTAGGAATAGACTTCTAATATGATTGGTTGTGCAAAGTCTAATGTAAGTAGGACTCTTGACCAAACCAAACCAAGTTAAAAAGAATTCCAAAGCAATATGGATTTGAGTATTTGAGGCAACCTATAACAAATCTCCACCTTGACTCAAATACGTAGAAAATTCCTCACTCCAAAAACTAGCTTACTCCACCTTCTCCAATAGCCTGCAGTATCTAAGTCTTGATGCGTGTCGATCAAGTCCAAGCCCGGCTTGAACTTGCCAACTAAAAGTCTCATCAATCAACGTGTCAATTACTGACGACCGTAACTCTTAGCGAAGTTATCATCGAGTAAATACGAAAGGCACAAAATTATCAACCGACAATGCATAAGCTACCGTATCTTCATATCTTCACGGTGGTCGAATCTCTCGTCTAGACCGATCTCTAGCAATAGTGTATTCCAGTTCTTCCTGCAGCTGCTGAGGTGCTTCATCTACTTGAACGGGATTTGGCTGCTGAACTCCTGTAATCTTATCCAGCTGAGAGCTGAATCATGAATTTCTAACTCCACCTGTCCTGTACTGCGCGCCTTATCGTCAACTAAAACTGGTGACTATTTTTGGTGGAACATAGCAGACTCATCAAAAGTGACATCACGGCTGATAATAATCTTAGGAGACTTCGAATCAGGACACCACAACCTAAAACCTTTAACACCCGATGCATAACCTAGGAATATGCACTTCTTCGCTCGAGGCTCAAGTTTTCCTTGACTAACATGCACATATGCAGGGCAACCAAATATTCTAAGATTAGAATAATCCGCAGGCTTACCGGACCAAACCTCCTCTGGAGTTTTACAACTCATAGCAGTAGAAGGCGACCGATTCACTAAGTAACAAGACGTATTTACCGCTTCCGCCCAGTATTCCTTGCCTAAACCTGCATTGAACATCATACAACGAGCTTTCTCTAATAAGGTTCTGTTCATACGTTCTGCCACTCCATTCTATTGCGATGTGCGAGGGACTGTACGATGTCTAACGATTCCCTCCTTCTTGCAGAACTCATTAAATTCTCCTCCACAAAACTCAAGGCCATTATCAGTTCTAAGCCTCTTAATCAACCTCCCAGTCTGCTTCTCAATCAAAGACTTCCATTGCTTGAAAGTCACAAACACCTCATCTTTATGTCTCAAAAAATAGACCCAAATCTTCCTAGAGTAGTCATCAATGAAAGTCAACATATATCTCGAACTACCACCCTTCGAGGCAACTTGAGAAGGTCCCCAAAGATCTGAATGAATGTAATCCAAAGTACCTTTAGTGCGATGCGCTTTGCCATCTTGAAGACTCTTTTACTTCAGAAGACAATGCTCGCTTGATCCCAATTTTCCTGTACTCTGTTGACATAAAAGACCCTTCTTGCTCAACTCGGCCAATTCGCGCTCAGTCATATGACCAAGTCTCATATGCCATAATCTGGTAGTATCAACTCTATCGATGATCTGTATGGCCGAACCCACGGTGCGTAGAACCCAAAATATACAAGTTGCCGATCTTCTTTCCTTTCATAACCACAAGAGAGCCTTTTGTAACCCTAAGAACTCCACCTTCACATGAAAAATTGCACCCAAGATGATCAAGAGTGCCCAAAGAGATGAGATTCTTCCTTAAACCTAGAACATGCCTAACATCAGTCAAAGTCTTGATGACTCCATCATGCATCTTAATCCGAATTGTGCTATTCCGACAGTCTTGCATGAGGCGTTATTCCCCATGAGAATAATTCCACCATCAATAGCTTCATAAGTGGTGAACCAGTCCCGATTAGGACACATATGATAGGAACAATCCGAATCCAAAATCCAATCATCCATGCTCCTGTTTTTATCACCTGTAACCAACACAATCACATCTTCAGCAATATCAACTTCAGGGGAGTCCTCCTTAGAGTTTTCTTCATACTCTTCTTGTTTATTCTTGTTCTTCAATTTGTAACAATCGGTCTTGATGTGCCCTTTCTTCTTGCAATATCTGCAGGTTAAATTCCTGTGCTTTGACTTATACCTGTTACCTCCAAAGCCCATTTCTTCCGATCTTCCTCGAACAAACAAGCCATCAGCGTTATCACCACTTCAACTTGTGGTTAACTCTTTGTCGATCTTCTCCTTATTCAACAAGTTCTCTTTGACGTCCTTGATGCCAATAGAATTTCGACCATAAATCATAGTATCCCTGAAGTGCTTGTAGGAAGGCGACAAAGAACACAATAACAATAGGGCTTGATCTTCATCATCGATCTTAATATCAATCTTACTCAAATCTGTAATCACAGAATTAAATTCACCAATATAAGATTTGATGGGTGTACCTTCTGACATCCGACGTGTGTACAACCGTTGCTTCAAGAGGAGGCGATTAGTGAGCGACTTCTTCAAATACAAATCCTCCAACTTAGACCACAAATCAGCGGCTGTCTTCTCTGTGAGAACTTCTTGCAAAACTTTGTTTGTCAAACATAACTGGATCGCTGTGAGAGCCTTATCATCCAACTCGTCCCAATCTTCCTCCGTCATTG
Source organism: Asparagus setaceus (assembly GCA_012295165.1). Lineage (NCBI taxonomy): Eukaryota > Viridiplantae > Streptophyta > Magnoliopsida > Asparagales > Asparagaceae > Asparagus > Asparagus setaceus. The sequence goes on along the minus strand of CM022704.1, from coordinate 27,894,669 downwards.
TAGCTGATTTCTTCGACTTCCTGAACAAAGATTTCTTTAATCCGCTCTGTGTCAACACGGCGATCATCCTAACTTACCAAAGGCTAAAACTGATGTTGCCGTCAAACTTCTCGATATCCCACCGTAGTGGTTATCGTCATCTTCTCGTCCGATCGATGGGGCTCGATACCAATTTGTTATGACAAACCCGGGAATAAACTAATATCAATCAAACGAAAGCACGAAAATATCAAGAACACACGAACGGATATCGTGGTTCGGCAGCCCTAGTCCGCGAGGCGAAGGAGAAGAATAGCTTTACTAATTGTGAGGAATACAATGTGGAGATCTCTCAATCACTCAATCCTAAATCACACCCCAAAAAGCCTAATACAATCTCTCTGAAATAAAGGAACAAAAGAGAAAATACCAAATAGGCTTCACAAAAGAACTCTCTCTTCTTGATTGGTGCTCTGAAGATTGATGATCATAATTGGCTTGAAAAACCCTTCATATATAGCCTTGAAGATCCCAACAAGAGTCCAAGTAGGAATAGACTTCTAATATGATTGGTTGTGCAAAGTCTAATGTAAGTAGGACTCTTGACTAAACCAAACCAAGTTAAAAAAGAATTCCCAAAGCAATATGGATTTGAGTATTTGAGGCAATCTATAACATAAGTAAATTGGAGATTTGAATCACAACGGCAAGGAAATTGGTGTTGATATCACCCTTTCTATCTCGATATCTAGGCCGATCCTCAAGAGGGATAGTCATTTGAATGTGTGTCCCATCAAGTGCTCCAAGTGCACCCTAACAATCAACCCATAACATTATATAGATTACATATTTACACAAACAAATCTATATGTTCAAAGATCAAATTATTATTACCTTAAACCATTTCCATTTGTTATCTCCTGCATAACTAGCGGTGGATTCAGCTTGTTTGACATAATACTTTCCGATATTCATAACCGCTCGGAGCAACATATGAAATTGTCGGCTTATAATTTCTCCGAAATGAACAAAGATCGCTCAAATGGTTCGATTCTTCAATTTATGAGAAATAATATGTAGAAAAAACGCCACAGCTTCTCTTACCGTGACATTCCTAGAAGTCACCAATCCCCCTTTAGATCGTAAAATGGCACACAACTTCTCAAAACAACGCCTATTAAGAAGGAGTTGCTCCCGACATATTGTATCATTCATTAATGTGTCCATCTAGAGGGCTCTTTTATGAGCACATACATCTTCACTCCATGTTATCTCCTTCACGCTAGACCTTCTTCTATGGCAGTATGCTCCAACTACCATTATTATGAAACTCACAATTATGATAACTAGCTTTTGTTTCCATCATCTTCACCTGGATCTTCTCTTACACGTTTCCTTTGACCGTGTGAACTTTGTTGGTCTGACATTTTCTCCTAAATTGTTTTATCAAAATTTAATGTATAAGAAAAAAATACAATAAAATAAATGAAGGAAAATATCCAACACTATAATTATCTAAAAGATAGCCGTATGTTCTTCTGTAACTTGCAGATTATCCCTTATTTATCTATTCAGTGCATTTATCACTTGCGAACTCATTTTGAGCACTTATCACCGTTAATTCAGCTTCTAATTGTATAGGTTCTCTCGCTAAACATGATAAATAATTACTTAGCTCTAGAGGTAACTATTAATTGCTATTCACCAATACAGCATTTAGTAGTGGACATGTAACATGACCAAGTATTTTGAATCGTTCCATCATTATATATACAAAACCTATAACTTGTCATTTAAATAAATAAAATAGCTTGCATACATAATCAAGCATTAATCTTTATCTTTGTATTCCATAAAAAGAGTTTGTACTAATAAAAAAATCGCAACATAAACCGATGAAGGACGTCAGAGCGGTGAAAACATTGGCAACCATAACTGAACCCTCGTGCCTATATTATAGGGCTTAAATAGAAGCAGAAGCAGGGGAAACTTATTGTGAGGCTGCACAACATAAGTGGACAAATGCAGAAGCGCGATGATTTAAGGAAATACATAATAATGCATATTAGTAGGCTGGGGGTAGAAATTCATAATGATGCACACATTTATATGAACGTGTGCACACGTACGCATTTACATACGCCTACATCACCAGCACCCCTGCACTTCAGCATATATGCATGCATATACACACAGCCATATAAGTGCAAACAGAGAGAATTGATAACAATATTTTGCCCAGGATAAACAATTTGGAGGAGGATAAAATTCTTCTATTAATTTTCTTTCTTCTTTTCTTGTCATCTTTCAACTTACAAACCACACATATATATACTACTATAATGCCTCATAGATTTCCTAACAATGACTCTTGAATTTCCCAACAACATTCATGCATCTACATATTCATTCATTTGACTCCTCAAACAACTAAATGATCTTCTCAATTCGCAAGGTAATTCAATCAAGTTTATTTTCAACATTCTCCCTTAAACTTGATCCTTCAATCTTAAGCTTGTCTCGCAATAAAGTAAACCGTCATGCTTCAATGGCTTAGTAAATATGTCGACCACGATCTTGCGATTTCGAACTCAAGCTCAACTTCCTTGTTCTTTACTTGATCGCGGATAAAATGATATCGAGTATCGATATGTTTGCTCCTTTCATGAAACACCGGATTTTTGAAAGTGCAATAGCCGACTTGTTGTCAACACAAATTTTGGTCGGCCCTTCTTGTCCGAACTGAAGATCTTTGAGCAAGTTTCTCAACCAAAGTGCATGAGTGATACCCGTAATGCGACATATTTAGCTTCACAAGTTGAAAGAGTGACTATCGGTACTTCTTTGAAGACCAAGTAAAAGCGATATCACCGAGATAAAAGTGTAACGGTTGTACTCTTTCGATCATCAACATCTCCGGCCCAATCGCTATCAGTATATGCAACAAGTTCAAAGTTGTTAGAACTTGAATAAAACAAACCGAAATCTGTTGTACCTTTGATGTACCGGAAAATCCTCTTTGCTGCCAACAAGTTTGAAAATTTTGAATCTTCCATGTATCTGCTCACGAGCCCAACACCATAGAGAATATCAGGCCTTGTGCAAGTTAGGTAACGAAGACTACCGACCAAACTTTTGAAATAAGTTGCATCAACTTTGCTTCCACCATCTTTCTTGGACAACTTGACTCCACATTCAACAGGAGTACTTACATGATTGCTATCATTCATATCAAACTTATCAAGAATTGTCTTTGCATATCCCTCCTGAGAGATAAAAATTCCTGAGAGATAAAAATTCCATCTTGGCTTTGCTTCACCTCGATGCCAAGATAATAAGACATGAGTCCGATGTCTGTCATCTCGAACTCACAAACCATAGAGTTTTTGAACTCCTCAAACATGTGTGGATTATTTCCTGTAAAGATTAAATCATCTACCTACAAGCATAGAATAAGAATATCTCCAGCTTCATTTACCTTAGTATATAAGGCATGCTCATAAGGACATTTAGAAAAATTATGAGCTTGAAAATATTCATCAATTCTGCTATTCCAAGCTCTTGGTGCTTGTTTCAAGCCATAAAGAGCTTTCTTGATGTAACCAAGAGGTTGATTCACATAGATCTCCTCTTCAAGAACACCATTTAAAAATGCGACTTCACATCAAGTTGATAGATTGGCCATTTGTTCTGAGCTGCTAAGGCAATAATCAGCCTTATGGTTTCAAGACGAGCTACAAGAGAGAATACCTCGTCATAGTCAATTCTAGCTTTCTGCTTGTAGCCTTTGGCAACTAACCTCGCCTTGTGCCGCTCAACTTCTCCTTTTGCATTCTTCTTCTCTTTGAACACCCATTTGACTTCAATTGCTTTCTTGCCTTCTAGAAGTGTTGCAAGCTCCCATGTATCATTCTTCTTGATAGCCTTGATCTCTTCATCCATAGCTGAACTCAACTTTGGATCTTAAATTGCTTCTTCAAAGTCTAAAGGCTCACAACCAGCAAATAAGCAAAATAATGTTAAATTATCTTGATTTTCAGTTACCTCATACAACTCCCTCAAACTCCTAAATTTTTGAGGTTTTGGGCTCGATGATGATGAAGACGATGCTGAAGAAGTCATCGATTGGGGTGACTGAGATGTGGTTGGTGATGATGTCGTCGGTGATGATAGAGTGAATGTCGATCACTAGTGGATTTTGGGCTTTTCTTGGCGGCATGTTGGCGGGTAAATCGTCGGCGATGATACATTCACTGACGGTCAAATGCCGTCGGGATGTAGCCGTCGGCAATCCCAATTCCGTCGGCGATGATAACATGGCTGGCCGAAGTTCATCTCGGTGACGGGATACGTGATATGTCTTTTTTTACCCGACATTTCTGTAACCCTAGTTTTTTTTCAGACCGTAGCCCGGCGTAATTTCTCCGCCGCCAGCTGCCACGCACCGTCAAGATCCGTTTCCATGCCACCATCGCTTCGCCCGGCGCTCCTCCGCCGAGGCTCCTCGCATTCTTCTTGAACGCCGCCTCGCCTTCTCCGTCGAGCGGCGCTCCTCTCTCCCGAGCCTCCGCCACCGCCATTGACGGCAGAGCCGAGCGCCGCCACTTGGCCACCTCTTCGCCGCCAGGCGTGTCTCGGTTGCCCCGATCAAGTATAATCTTTAATGATTTCTAATTTTATTACAATTTTATGGGTTAGGTATTACTCTTATTTTAACAATTGAAATTAAAAACATAATCCCTAACCTTAATTATAATGATCTACCCTAATTGATCTTTATCATAACCCAAATTAAGCATATAACCTAATTAAGATAACTTGAAGTTTGTTAACCCTAACCCTAACTTTAATTTTTATCAAATCTAGCCAATTAAACTTATATACCCAAGTATATAACCTAATTCAACTAACTTTAATAAATAATTTAGCATTTTTCTAACTCTAATTAATTAATTTAACTATAATATATTTAATCCTAACTTTAATAACTCAATAATCTACTTTAATCCTAGCTTGAATAACTCAATTAAATTAATCTCCCAAATATATATGAGCCTAAGAGTAATCCTAGTTATCTTTTTTATATACCTAATCCTTAACTTTAATGATCTACATAATATACTTTTTATAACCTAATCCTAACTTTAATGATCTATAATAATATACTTAAATCCTAACTTTTTACAACCCTAATCCTATCTTTAATGATCTTTCTTAACCTAATCCAAAATAATGGTATTAATTAAACTTTAGTTAGCCTAATCCTAATTGAACAAATCTAATCAATTAGAAATCCTAATTATTGCCTTAAATTCATTTCCCAAGACAATGACCAGATAATTAAACTAACTTTCACTCAAATTTTATCTTAATCGTTACGTGATAAAAGTCGGGATGATTGTCATTGATTTGAATTTGTTTACTGACTCTTTGCCTACAACAAAATTCAAAAGAAATTGCCTTTTATTTTAAAAGTACAATGAAAATCAAAAGATTGCGACTTCTTCCTAAACAAACACGAGGATCTCTGTTATGTCGGGGTCACCAAGCTTGGTCGAGTTCTTTGCTGTCTTGGGGACTTTTTGTGTCAGTGGACCCTTGGCATATTCCGATCAGAGTAGAGACAGGGTTACGGAACTAGATGTGAAGGGGGAAAAGCAGCTGAGGGGATCACACCACGAAGGAGAGGATCGCTGGCCGGAGAATCTACTAGGAGAAATCCAGGCTATCCCTGAGATTAAGGCGAAGCTTAATCTAGAGGGTATCTGTGGATTCGACCGAATTCGGTTACCTTTGCTTATAGATCGGCGTCATTTGGACTTGAGCTCGCGGTGCTTTCGGAGATCGCCATGCGTGATTACTCGTAGATCTGCAAGAATTCTTGAGAGTCAGAGCTCTTCCAAATCACCAAAATCCAAGCCTCAGGAAGCCTTGAAATTCCCCCAATCCAAGACCTCCCCATGAAGTCCCCCTCGAAGACCCCCCCTATTTTATACAAAATGCGGGAGAATGGCTCGACCCTTGGCCAAGCCACCTCGGCCCACTTGGTAGAGGCCTCCGGCCAAGTTGGGTGGCTCGACACAAAGTGTGGCCTCCGACCACTTGGCCAGGCAGGCACCAGTTGGAGCCTCCTCGGCCATTTGGCTAGAGGCACCTCGGCAAGTTGGCAGGTGGCTCGGCAAAGTGGCCGAAACCACCTGGCCTTGGCGGTGTAATACCGCCTCGATTCTTCCGCCGTTTTCGGCGTGGTTCTCGCGTCGTTTTAGGCGTTTACGTCTCTCGGGCTCGGGTTCGATGCGGATTCGGGTTAATCCTTGGTTCGTTCGGTTCAGCGGTCCCAATCCGATCATCGTTCGAGTCCGGCAGAGTCGTGCTTGTGGCTGCGAGTTTGCCGTTGGGTTGGCGTCTCCAGCGTTTGATGTGGTATCATTCGATGGGTGCGTCATTCGCCGACTCCTCGTCCGCGAGGTTGGTTTGGGGACCTTGTAAGCATTTTCAGCGCTACAGATACCCCTCCAAAGCGTCTCGGTCGATTCTTAATGAGTGCAGGATGCTTTGGACATGATGGTTCCGGCCTGGTGAGGGTCCCAAAGATAGCTTCAAATCTTCGATTCTTTCGAGATCATCGGTTCTTTGTAGGATTCCCGATAAGATCACGGTGCTTGCATTTATGTCGACCGCTTGTTATCTTGACTTCGAAGCTGGTGGGTGAGTTTTGTTTGTAACTTCGTGTCGGTTGGTCGTTGTTTGACTAACCATCGATTTTGGACTTCTCGGTATGTCGTGAACTCCTTGTTGGCTTAGCGTTGGTACGTGTCGAATACATGGAATTTCATAACCATCACTCGGCTAATTCCTCCATCATGGCGTGTCTTTGTTGGTTTAACTTCTGGTGGGAGGATATGATTATCCGATGTCAACATGACTTTCCTCTCATCGATTATCCTTCTCTTGGAGATTATGGTGGGAGGAAATTAAGAACTACCGAGTTATCCTTAAGAATATGGATTTATTCTCCGGGAACTCCTCGTTGAAATTTTGGAAATAGTTTATACTCGTAATCCTAGTGGTGGGATTAGGCGGCGTTGATGGCGTCGATGCAATCCGCGATCGAGGTTATCCCTAAATATTTTTGTGAAAATATTCTTAGAAATAAATTGGGAAGCGGTTTATACTCGTAATCCTAGTTGGAGTAGGATTAGGCGTTGATGCGGCGTCGATGCAATCCGCCGCGATAGGTTATCCTAAGAATATTTTTGTGAAAATATTCTTAGAACTGATAAATTAGGAAGCAGTTTATACTCGTAATCCTAGTTGGAGTAGGATTAGGCTGACGCGTTGATGTCGATGCAATCCATGCGATCGAGTTATCCCTAAGAATATTTTTGTGAAAATATTCTTAGAACCTCGATAAATTAGGAAACGGTTTATACTCGTAATCCTAGTTGGGTAGGATTGGCGCGTTGATGTCGATGCATGCATGTCGAGGATATCCCTAAGAATATTTTTGTGAAAATATTCTTCAGAACTTTGATAAATTAGGAAGCAGGTTTATACCGTAATCCTAGTTGGAGTAGGATTAGGCGGCGTTGATGTCGATGCAATCCATGCGATCGAGTTATCCCTAAGAATATTTTTGTGAAAATATTCTTGGAACTTCGATAAATTAGGAAGCGGTTTATACTCGTAATCCTAGTTGGAGTAGGATTGGTAGCGTTGATGCGGCGTCGATGCAATCGACATGATCGAGTTATCCTAAGAATATTTCTTGTGAGAATATTGGGAACTTCGACAATTTAGGAAATAGTTTATACTCGTAATCCTAGTTGGGTAGGATTAGGCGGCAGCGTTGATTTGCGTCGGTGCAATCCGCTGCGATCGAGTTATCCCTAAGAATATTTTTGTGGAAATATTCTTAGAACACCTCGACAAATTAGGAAATAGTTTATACTAGTATTCCTAGTTGGAGGTGACTTAGCGTTGATGCGTCGATGCAATCCATGAGGTGATATCTGCCGAATAAATCGAGAATCTTTCCCAATATAGCGGAGGAATTAGGAGCCAATCAGCGGCTTGATTTGGCTATCTTGACATCAAACAAGATTCCAATTAGGACTCCTAATTAGGGGCTGATTAGAGTCCTAATTAGAATGATTTGGACTCAATTAAATTCCTACTTCTTGCCAAATAGGAGTCCTTGTTCAAGAGGATTGGGTGCATATGGGGTTGTTATAAATACCCATAATCCTCCTATTCTTCTAACCTAGGCGGCCCCCCTATGCTCTCTCTCTCTTGTTTTCACCGCTTCTGCCAGTCGTATCTTCTTGATCAACACGGTATGCACACGAGAGTTTTACAAGGTCTTTTCATCTTTTCTTCTCTCTTTTCTTTGTATATGCGGTGATGAAAACCACGAGGGAAGGCGAGCAGTGGTGAGGCGGCCCGGCGGCCAGTATTTCGGCGGCGGCAATGGCTGGCGGCATGTGAAGCGTATCAGCGTCTGGCGTATGAGGCGCCCGAGCGAGCACGAAGCGGCACAGGCGCCTGGCAGCGCCTAAGCGTGGCACGAGCGCTGGCTTTGGCGCCACCGAGCTGCGCTGGCGACTGCTGAAGCCTTGACAGGCGCTACCCGGTCAGCGCTGAAGCGGCGGCGTGTTTGGCCCGTGGTCGCGCTTGGTTGTTGCCGTTGTTGTGGTACCGGTCTTTCTTGATGCCTTTTGTTGATTTTTGGTGCATATCGACTTTATTTGTCCTCTGCGGTTTCCGATGTCGTCGGGAAGATCCGCAGCGTTCAGTCGATCAACTTCGCGGCGGTAGCGCGCATACTCCCTTCTTTCGGTGGTCGCGGCGTCATCATATTCCTCGTTACATATATGCGTTGTATCCCGCCGTTCTCCTTTGTGAGGCGATTGGGAAGAGCGAAATCCTCCTTTGTGGGGACCGGCGCCAGTTGTGCCGTTCGTTATGACCGGCCGTTCTCCTTTGTGAGGCGATTGGGAAGAGCGAAATCCTCCTTTGTGGGGACCGGCCTTGAGATTGTGCGCGTTCGTTATGACCCAGCCGTTCTCCTTTGAGGCGATTGGGAAGAGAGATTCTCCTTCGTGAGGATTGAGGCTTCAAAGCTCACCCGTCTTTGGGAGGCGATTTCATTACCGCACTTTAGTAGAGCGGGATATATATTGTTGCTTTGTTCATGCGACTATATTTATCGTTCTCGGGAATTATATCTGGGTGAAATCGTCATGCAGATTATAAGGTCGTGACTCGATCTCATGGGTTTACAGAAGAGTTCTCGCTTATCTTTGTTTCCTTTCAAGATATTCCTCCTAAATGATCACGTTAACCCTTTGTTCTCTTGTGGCTTTATGTAGATTATTAGTCTGCCAGGCTCCCAATGTCAAGTCTCGATTCTTAAGGTCATCAGGAAGGCCTTTTCCATAGAGAGCGAACCCTTGTGAGGCGAACACTGGCATGAAGAAACCTTGAAGCTGAGCCTACTATCATAATTTGGGATGGCGAGTTTGAGGATCGCTTCCATCATCCGCTCCACGCCTCCCTTCGGCCTTGGCAGAAACCGGGATTTCCCGACCCTTGGTATAGAGGCGGGTGGAGCCGAGTTAATCTTGGCGGACCACTTCCACGGATTCAACTATGTAGAGATTGCCGGGCCAATCTGCCGTTCGACTCGGTTACGTGATGGGTCTCCTTCAATTTGTTGGAGAATGGTTTGAAAGCGATCTCTATTATCGAGGTTAGATGGGCGACCTTTATGGTCTTACGCCCATTCATATTGAGTATCTTGGAGGAAATTCGCGTGTTGGTGGCCCTCGGCTAGCTAATCGTTGTGAGCAAAAGCTCACTAGGCCTAACTCTTGCATGCAGTGTGGAGAATTTAGCCTTTTTGAATCATGCGATGGTGATCGACTCATCGGCGAAGCTCGGATCAAGGCTTCGTGAGCAGCTTTTTCGCGAGAGGAAAATATCGAGCAAGAGATCATTTTCGAACTCATATGGCGGCGATTAAGCTTGCGGCGTCGAATAAACTTACCACCCGTATGAGCGTCACGAGAATCGGAATTTGTTCAAGGGGAGAAGGCGTTGAAGGATTTCACGTGAGTGCACGAGTCGGGATGTCAGCGAGCGTGAAAGCAAGTCCTCGAGCGTCGTGTCGGGAACATCAGGCTGTATTGCTGCGAACTTCGAAGAAGGAACGAGAAGGAAGCCAAGCTTCGGGTTCGGCGAAGCGGGAGGAAAAACTAGCGGCCGTCAAAGTGACCTTGCTTCCTTCACATTCTTGGATTAGCCCGATGAAGTCGATGTCTTTGCGAGACTTTTACGTTCTCTTTGTTCGGCCAGTCGTTATGATTTTTATTTAGATGTATTATCACTTTCTTGAATCAATTGTCTCGACAATTGTAGCTCCTTTATATTTGCTTCAAATGAATAAGATCTATTCCTTTCATTGTTTATTATGATTCTTTTATTTCGTCGAAATAATTAACCATAATACTTATAGGATTTTTGGCAAACCCTCGACCATCGGGTTTGATTAGCCTTTACCAACCACGTTTGAGTTGGGCTGGCGTCGCGGATTATCGGATCCGTTCGCGCGTGGCGTTGTGCTAGAAGAATGAAACTCTTCTAGACTTGTTGCTATGATATTGAATACATAGGCTTCGGTACTCTTTTACGGGCAAGAGACCACGACAGCGCGTGTTACCGTAGACTCATCCCTTCTTAGGCGGGATGAAATACCCGGAATCGAACTCTTGTCTTCTTCAATCGGAAAAAGACTAAACCCGGCAGCGTGTGGCGTTGGCTTCATCCCCTTAGGCTTGGGATGAAATACCCGAGATCAAACTCACGGTGTCTTCTTCAATCGGAAAAAGACTAAGCAAACAGCGTGTGGTGGCTTTATCCCTTCTTAGGCTTGAATAAAATACCCCGAGAATGAACTCGGTGTCTTCTTCAATCGGAAAAAGACTAAGCAAACTTAGCGTGTGGCGTTGGCTTTATCTCTTCTTAGGCCGGGATAAATGCTGATCGAACTCGGTGTCTTCTTCAATGGAGAAAAGACTAAGCGTAGCGTGTGGCGTTGACTTTAGGGTTATTAGCCTGACCTTCAACGGGTTTGATGAGCCTTTACAACTACCGTTTGAGTTGGGCTGCGTCATGGATTATCTGGATCCGTTCTACACATGGCGTTGTGCTAAAAGAATGAAACTCTCTTAGACTTAATGCTACGATGTTGAATCGTAGAGCTCGTCTTTTCACGGGAAGACTAACGACGCAGCAGCGTGGTGGCGTTGGCTTTATCCCTTCTTAGGCGGGGATAAAATACCCGAGTCGAACTCGGTGTCTTCTTCAATCGGAGAAAGACTAAACCGACAGCGTGTGGCGTTGGCTTTATCCCTTCTTAGGCCGGGATAAAATGCGAATCGAACTCAGTGTCTTCTTCAATCGGAGAAAGACTAAGCGGAAACGGCAGCGTGTGAAGTTGGCTTTATCCCTTCTTAGGCTTGGGATAAAATGCCCCAGTCGAACTCACGGTGTCTTCTTCAATGGAGAAAGACTAAACCGACAGCGTGTGGCGTTGGCTTTATCCTTCTTAGGCTTGGGATAAAATGCCCAGTCGAACTACGGTGTCTTCTTCAATCGGAGAAGACTAAGCGGCAGCGTGTGAAGTTGGCTTTATCCTTCTTAGGCCGGGATAAAATGCCCGAAGTCGAACTCAGTGTCTTCTTCAATCGGAAAAAGACTAAACCGGCAGCGTGTGGCGTTGGCTTTATCCTCTTAGCGGGATAAAATACCCGAGAATCGAACTCGGTGTCTTCTTCAATCGGAAAAAGACTAAGCCCGACGCGTGTGAAGCGTTGGCTTTATCCTTCTTAGGCTTGGGATAAAATACCCAGAATGAACTCTGGTGTCTTCTTCAATGGAAAATGACTAGCCAAAGCGTGTGAAGCGTTGGCTTTATCCTTCTTAGGCCGGGATGGCTGGCTATCCCTTCGAAGGGATAAAATACGAATCGAACTTGGTGTCTTCTTCAATGGAAAAAGACTAAACGGCAGCAGCGTGTGAAGCGTTGGCTTTATCCTCTTAGGCGGGATAAAATACGAGAATCGAACCACATGTCTTCTTCAATCGAAAAGACTAAGCGGAAACTAGCGTGTGAAGCGTTGGCTTTATCCTTCTTAGGCTGGGATAAAATGCCCCAGATGAATCTTGGTGTCTTCTTTGGCCAGGAGAATAGTGACGAGGAGAAGATTGATTGAGTGGGAAAGGAAGAATTTGTTCTATTTCGGGAATGAGTAGCAGGATTCCTTCTGTAGGAATCGAAAAGACTTCAGGTGACCTTGATCGGACTACGTCTGAAAATCTCGGCGCACCTACCGGTCGGCGCTACCTAAGATAAGATGGAACTAAGAGTGGGATCTCCACTCAGAAGCGAAAGAGAGACTGGTGACCTTGATCGGACAACACAGTCACGAAAATCCGGCATACCTTGATCGGCGCTACCTAGATGAAGATGGAACTAAGAGTGGGATCTCCACTCAGAACCGAAGAGACTCGGGTGACCGATCGGACAACTGATGCGAAAATCCGGCGCATACCTTCAATCGGCTACCTAAGATGAAGATGGAACTAAGAGTGGGATCTCCACTCGAGAACGAAAAGACTTCAGGTGACCTTGTTCGGACAACACAGTGAAAATCGGCTATACCTTCATCGGAGCTACAGGATGAAGATGGAACTAAGAGTGGGATCTCCCTCAGAGAACGAAAAGACTTCGGGTGACCTTGATCGGACAACACAGATGCGAAAATCCGCATACCTTCAATCGGTAGCTACCTAAGATGAAGATGGAACTAAGAGTGGGATCTCCACTCAGGAACAAAAGACTTCGAGGTGACCGATCGGACAACACGATGCGAAAATCGGCGCGCACCTTCAATCGAGCTACCTAAGATGAAGATGGAACCCTTCCGTTTGACCGAAAAGGATTTCACGCTTGGAGAGGAAGGATTTTATATTCTCTCTCAGCGTGAAAGGAATTTTGAGTGGGCCTCTTGTTCATAGAAGGAATCAAGAGGGATTTTGGTAATGTACGAGAAAATTTGTAGACCACCGTCAAAATTTGATGGTGGGGGAAATTGTGATGGAGGATAAATCTAGGGTTATCCTCATGAAAGTGGGTGAGATCCACGAACTTCGTCGAAGCGGGTTATCGAAGATACTATGGGTAGTATTTCTTGAGGAACTTCCCATTTATCGGCATTAATTGCGGTCGCCATTTGGGTAATGGTATGCACCATTGGAGTAAACCGTTTCTATTACAAGCGGACCCTCCCATTTAGGTTAATTTACCTTTCTTCTTGGAAGTGAGGATTATCGATCGTCGGCGGCGGGACCAAATCTCCTTCTCTAAAGGTTCTCTGTCGAACTTTCTTGTTGAAAGCCTTGACATCCTAGCTGGTAGAACTCAATGCATTGTTGAGCCTCGGCTTCTCATCTAACATCTCAAGCTCTTGAGGCGTTTTCGATGTTGTTCTTGATCGTCATCATTGAAGAGGCGTCGCGAAGTGGCAGGATCTGAATTTCCAATGGGAGCTGCTTCACGCAGAAGTAGACGATGCGAGTCGCCCGATTGGCGTGCGTCGCGTTGTCGCGATCGCCCGAGTGCTTCTCGAGTTTATCATCGGTCTAGCTTGTTACTTTTCACAAGCTTTGTGAATTTTGATAATCGTCTTGTTGAATGCCTCGGCTAATCCATTTCAATTTGGATTATAGAATGTCGGAGGCGTCTTGTATCTTGAATTTCTGCAAAACGATGAAGGAATTGCGATGGTAGGGCCCGTTGTCATGCGATCCGTCTTGGGACACCATGTCGATAGATGACATGGTGTTTGATAAACTAATGGCGGTACTTTTCGCCTTTACTTCTTTTAGCGGGATTGCTTGACCCCACTTGGAGAAGTAGTCGGTGTCGCTAGAATAAACCGATCGCCTTTGGCGGTGAGGAGGAAAATGGGACCTACAATGTCCATTCCCCATGTCTCGAATGGCGAGGATGTGGCGAGGATGCGATTGCTCTGGCGGTGATGCATATAATTAGCGTGAATTTGACAGCGTGGCATTTCCGGCGTGCTTCGTTGCGTCATTAATCATTGTTGGCCAAAGTAGCCCATTCTCTGATTCGATCGTAGAGCTTGGGACGGTGGTGCGCACCATTCACCCTGTCGCCTGTTAGTCAAAGGCGCGTACCCTCGTGATATAGCATGCGGGTTTTACATTATTAAGTAAAAGAATCTTGGAGCTCTTGGCCGGATTGATCTCTCTCCTTCCGTCTTCGTGAATACCATGTAAGGCGTGTCGATGATAAGGCGCCAATCTCGGGGCTCCAACTTGGTTTGGGTTGCATGTACTTCTTTGGTAACTACCCCTTATCTTCTTGTACCCATCATATATATTGATGCGAAGAGTTGTGAGTCTGGCCGTGACTAGTTGCTTTCGGTCTCGGAAGGTTGTGCTAACGACACTAATGCCGGCGCATCAGCGTAAAGCGTTTTGGAAGCGGGATATATTCGATGAAAAACTCTTGAATGAGTCGCCATTTCACGGCTATCGATGATAGGGGACGGATCGGGGTTCCTAACCGTAGTCACCGCGGACACCTTAATATCGATTGTGAATGCCATGCAGCGAGATATTCGACCCCGGCTCCTTGGCGAAGCTAAGTCCGATAAGTAGCGTTGTATTCGTACGTTATTGGAGCGGGGTTGGTGAGTGAATAAGCACGGGGCATGACATGATTCGGAAATCAAGACAACCTCAGACTCGAATTTTAGAACATCAGGGACTTTCGCACATTGGTGGCGAAGCTCCATCAAAATACAATCGCCATATTTGTTGGTGCGATGTAGTGTTGACTTCTGAACTTCATCAGGAAGATCATCATATAGCTCAAGCTGCATCCGTTTCGGTGGCATGAGAATCTAAATCGCTTGTCCTTTGGTGACCATTTGTTTGAAATACAAGTCATATTGGGACAAGAGCAAGGCCCATTTAATAGCGCCAACTCATCGAGGCGGTTCATAAATATCGGACCGGTTTACGTTAGAGATAACATAAATCGTCTGTCCGGACTAAATAGTGCGCATTTTACGAATCGCGAACACTAATGCAAAACCTTTGCTTCCGACCATTGGATATCGAGACTTCGGCGGTAATGTTAAACTCGGGTAATACTGCACTGCGTGACGGCGTATGCGTCGTCTTGCGAGTAAAGCTTAGCAGTGATCCGTTGCCTTGGCGTAGATCAAAATGGTTTTCCGACAGCGGTGCAACAAAACGGGAGGTTTAGCGAGATCGACTTGATCTCTTGAATGCCTTACGGCGGCGTCGTCGAAATATATGACCGCCCTTCTTGTTCAACTTAGAGAGCGGTTGGCACTTCGGATAGGTTCGATATAAGCCGTCGGATGTCGCATGCGTCCTTGTAACCCGAGTTCTCGGATTTCGGAGGTTGCAACTCTTGAATCGCCTTCACTTTGTCGGGATCGGCGTGGATTCCTTTGTTGGTGGCATGAAGCCAAGAACTTGCCGCTGGACATCCCAAGGAAGGACTTGGCGGTTCATCTTTAGGCGATGAGTTCGCATGAGTTCGAATACCGTTCTAAGATCTTTGATGTGATCTCCTTTGTCCGGCTTTTCACGACCAAATTCGGCGTAGCATGACCGTTTTCGGAGATGATCTGGAAAATCTCGTCATTGCTCGGTATGTTCGCCCGGCATTTTGAGGCGAGCGGCATGGCCGTGTAGCAATATATCTTAGATGGAGTTACGGCATTGTGTGTTTGGCGTCATCGGGGTACATCTTGATCGATTATACCGAAAAGCCATCCATAAAGGACATTCTTTCAAATCCACATGTATTGTCAACTATGCGTCGGTGATTGGCGAGGAAATCATCCTTTGGGCAAGCGCGTTTAGGTCTGTAGTGAAACCGATCCTAATCGAACCATTCTTCTTCATGGCCAGGGACTATATTAGCCACAATCCGGATGTTGAATTTCCTCGGCGAATCCGATTCTATGAGTTTCTTCGCCGTCAACAATTGCCTCCAATATTTGTGGGCGAAACCGTCTTCTTTGTTGCTTGGCGGGTTTGACATCGCCTTGATGTTGGCGATGTGTTGCCACATTAGGGTCGAGTCTGGCATGTCCTCGTAACTCGGTGAATACATCGATATACTCCCGATTAGGGCAATCAACTCTTCCTTTTCTTCGAAGGAAGTATTGCGATGTTTATGAGTTTGGATGCTCTTCATCACCCATATTAACTGGACTACCTCATCCTTAGTGGGGGTTCTCTTTGTTGAACCTATCCCCAATGCTCTGAGTTGATGGATCCATGGGTCTTCCCATGTTGGCATATCTTCATCACCCTCAATAGTAGCGAGGATCGATCGTGGCCATATTAGACATCAAGCCTTGAAAGCTTCTCAGAGTGGTGTCGAATCCCAAGCGAAGAGTCGGGCGAATGTCGAGTCTCCCTCACGGGTGGATTATTATCAATGACCACGAGCATTCATCTTCGAGGAGGATTAGTATCCCAATCCCTTCTAAATGCATAGTAATTATCAGGCTTTCCTCTTGGGACATATGCGCTTTAGGAGGGTTGAGGGCCTCGTCAGAAACATAGACCTTCGTGTCAAGTCATACCCCCATCTTTTCATATAGGTGTTTTGGACTATATCTGAATGTGTGGAGGATAGGCCATTGTCATCTTCACCTTCTTCAAAGCTTGATTACATTGGGCGCATCTCCAAGTGTTGTCCCAAAGGAATCGGGCTGCTGTGTGAAGCAAGATGATCGAGTTGGCGGGTGCAACTACGGATCATTGTATAATCTGTTATCACATCATTCTAAATGGAGTCATTTATTGATTCATGGCAATTTGCCAATTACAATGTTCATCGGCGATTCTTCATCGTCAAGATTGATTACAAGGGGCAATGTCATTTAAAACAAAACCTCCACTATAACCAAGCGGTTTGGTGTCGGCTTCTTCAGCATTGGTACCTTGGTAGATGATTGATTTAGGACTCATTACAGTAGAGGAGAGAATCGGTGAAATAATTCTCCATCCTTAAGCGGTTGTTTGTCGCGACCAGTCTTGACCTCATTATTAGTGTCTACATATTTGAGACAACGATGAAGATGGGACTATAACATTATTGTGGATCCAAGGTGACATGATAATTATAGGAAGTCTGCGCATCAATCACATAGCGGTGACTTGGACTTTAAGTCTCCCATTTGGCACTTTATCGGTTTTACCAGTGGCGAGACCGGTGTTAAACAGTAGATTACTTGTGCTGTGGCTGGCGGGGATTCAGGTGATACATGGTAGCGAGGGCATGATGCTCCTGTGGAACCGGATCGACTTGGATCGGTTAACTTCACTAGAGCCAATATACGGTGAAGTATAGCGGCCTATCGTGCTTGGAATTCCTCGTGCGCATATCCTCCTTTGTAAAGGTGATGCGGGGAAGTGCTTAGTCGCAAGGTTGCATTGTTGGGCGACTCTTACGGACTCGGCCTCACGGGTGAGGAAGACTTACGAATCGTGAGGGCTTCTTGAAGAGCTTCTCTCGTCTCTTTGATAAAGCCTGCAACTCATAGAAAGTGATCCTTGCGGGATATTGGCTAATTGGGCCATGACATCAGCGGTATGGAAGTTGAAGTTCGGTTTATCTCTTCCAATCAGGCGTGAATCGAGGCGCCGGGGTTGAACTTCATCGCGGCGCTTTCTTTAGCTTCTTTGGCGCCACACGCTGTTGCGCTTTCTGTCGCGAGTGAGGATTTGTTGGTACCCCGAGATCGCGTCTTGGCATTAGGGTGGGGACTTGGGATACTTGTATTTGTACTTCGTGTCCACTCACGGTGGCGTGGGCTTGAGTTCCCCGCCGGACGGTGGAATGTTACCACTGTTCATCGTCTCCCTCGAATTGCGGAGTAGCATGACATGCCTTTCCCTTCGCCCGGCTTTTCTTGAAGAAGAGGCTACCCATTGCTCGTCTTCCGGTAAGTGGGTGGACCCACAAGACTTAGCCATTGGTATGTATCACGATACAAGTCCTTTGGCGTTGCTTGTGTGGTCGTCATTCACCGTCTTCAACTGCAACTTTGACCAGCGGTTCGGGTTCAAACCATGTCAGCGGCACCGACCGAAACTTATGGATACGCATTAGCTCCGACCTTCTTTTCTTTGGGCGGCTTCATAGTAATGACCCTACATCAATTAAAGCACGGATTTTGTCCTTAAAGTGAAGCGAGATTTAGTGGGGTGATGAAGCGCCTATAGTGCATACGGTATCTTGGGTCATTAGTGTTCATCGCCTCCTCTTGATTAGAATCGGAGGGAGCTTGATCTTGTTATTTTCCACAAGATATTTGAAGAGGGAATCTCGTAGTCCCTAAAGGAATAGGACTTGAATCCGGCTCTAAGACCTTGTTTTGTGGGAGTTGCCACGTTAATTTGTCTGTTCTGCTTCTAGCTGCTGGGGTTGGAGTTGGAGCGTTTGGTTACTAACCGCCGTCTTGCTCTTTCCCTTTGCCGTGGGACAAAGTTGCGGCTTGAACTTCGTTGTCGGTGACCCTCTGCCTTTTTCCTTTTGAGGAATCTCGGCTTGCTCTCCACGAACCTTCAAGTCCTTCCACGTTATCGATGGTCTTTGTACCCATTGCTTCAAGCACATCTATTGATAAGTTCTTTGTGGAGGTTTGGAGGATGAACTCCTATTATTGGATCCGGCGGTTCATTGCCTTGTTAGAATCGTTTAACAAAGATGTCCACGGTTTCTCCGTCTTTACGCTTCTCGTCGAGACAGCGTCCGATCGATACCGGTATATCGTCATCAAAAGTGGTAAGGAAGCTAGACTCCATCGTCCCAGTTTGTGATGCTCCGGCAGAGGCGGTACCATTCGAAGCGACCCACGAAGGGTGCCGGCGAATGACCGAAATCGAGGGTTCGTTGCGAAATAACTCGAGGTGTGACTTGAAATAAATCAAGTCTGCGTCGGGGAACCCTTCCGATCAAATGGTGTGAAGTTTATTAAGTTAAACTTTGGAGTGCGGGATTCCCACTCCCTCGGGTATGGGCAAGGAATACCCGTCTTCTTTACTTCTTGGCGGAAATCAATGAGTTGATTTTGCTCTCCAAGTCTTTGATCTTCTGCGCTCTGAGCAGCAGCGTCGGCGTGGTTCGGGGGTTATCATCTTCGGTGCTTCCTCGATCGAATCGCTATCATCTTCATCGGCGTTGTGACTCGATTCACCTTGATGTTTTGTCGGGGCTTGGATCGGTGGTGTGCATTTCTCTCATCGTGCATGGCCAACTCCATCTCTAATTTGAAGTTTTCCGTTGTTTATTCAGCGCTTGTCTAGCATTTTGGCCACTTGATGCATGCGATCATAGCGTTTCTTAGGGGCTCCCTTAGCTAGATCACGATATGATCGGATCGATTCTTGAACCAATATCGGCGCATCATCCTCGCGGGTAACCCTTGAAGCTTATCATTATGCGGACCGTCGGATAGTCGGGACCATAAGCGAGTTAGCCGTTGCGATCGCTGGGAATAGCCCGTGGCGATGATTCTTTCTGGTCATATTATTAGTGACCTCGGCAGCTCACCCTCTCGGAAGGTCATCCTTCGGAATCGCCTTGACCTAGGTCGGCATCTCGTGGTGAGTCTGGAAGGCTGACACCCTTTACGGAGCTTCTTGATGGCAATTGCATTAGAGCATCGTCTTAATGAGCTTGGAGCACAAGCATGGCTGTGTCAATTTGGGGAATTCTTTGAGATTTTCGTACCCTTACCGCGGTAGTCTGACTCATCGGTGTGTAATGCCGGGCGACCTGCCGTATGTCGGTTTGATCTCTGGGTATAACATCCTCATCATCGGATAAGCGTCTCCTTGAGGGCCGGATCAACCCATGAAACTTCGAAAGTGACTTCGCCTAGACTTTTCGCCCGATGTGAGTCGCGAAGTCTCGGCGACTCTGGACTTCGATTTTCAATCCGATAGGGAGGCTGTAGGAATCTTCTTGTCCTTGTTGGAGCAGGTGCGACCTCACATGAGTGACCGTGATTCTCTCGAGGACCAGGCGATCCTTGATAGTCGGTTTGGTAGTGGTGGCGAGAGTTGGCTCCACCCGATTTAGATCTGAGCGCTTTGACTTTGGCGTCGTCTATCTTGGAGCCTTGGCGTTGGAGCTGCTTTGTATCCTTCGGCTTAAGCGGAGGGAGTGTGGACAAGCGAGGTTGGGGCACCATTAGACTTGGGCCTAGCACGGTGGCGATGCGTTGGTGGCTTCTTTGCCACTTCCTTCTTTAACTCCGCGAGCTGTTGCACCAAAGCTTCGTGCTGCGCAAGGAGTCTTGTGGCCGGATCGCGCTCACGAAGTGTGGAAGCGGTTCCGTTTGACGGATCCCTTTCGTTGGTTGGCGGCTTGGATGGACCGTCGATCACTTGAAAAGCCTCTGAGTAAGCTAGATCTTAGATCAAGCCGTAGCGGACCCCATCCATGTTGCATGGCCTTGGCAAGCTTAGCGCCATGCTTTGTCGTCGCCTGGCGAGCTTCGCTTAGGCGCCCGGCGCATCGTCGGCGTTCATCTCGGGCACCACGGACTTGAGCGCCGAAGGGATTTCTGCTGCACTGGCCAGCGGGGTTGGACTTCGCCAGTCACGGGGCTCTACATCGGAGGCCATCGGGTTCTCCTGCGTGGAGACCTTCTTGGGCGGGCGGATCTGGCGGAGGAGGGTGAGGGCGAGTACTCCTCGAACTTCTCGAGTGGAACTTCGAACTTCGACCTCTTCTTCCAGGGATAGGGATCAGCGGTTCGTACGGCGACCTCCGATCTGAGGCGGTGGCTCTATGTGCGCCCGGCTTGTTGCGGTAAAAGTCGGGATGATTGTCATTGATTTGAATTTGTTTACGGCTTCTTTTGCCTACAACAAAATTCAAAAGTACCTTTTATTTTAAAGGCGTACAATGAAAATCAAAAAGATGCGACTTCTTCCTAAACAAACCACGAGGATCTACGTTATGTGAGGTCACCATTGCGTGGAGTTCTTTGCTGTCGGGACTTTTGTGTCGTGGACCACAGCGCAATTCGATCGGTAGAACCGGGTTACGGAACTCTGAGATGTGAAGGGGCTTGTTTCGCGAAAAGCGAAGCGCTGAGGGATCACACTCCGCGAAGGAGAGGATGCTGGCGGGTGAGATCTACTAGGAGAAATCCTGGCGCTATCCACGAGATTAAGGCGAAGCTTAATCTAGAGGGTATCTGTAGTTCGACCGAATTAGGTTACCTTTGCTTATAGATCGGCGTGTTGGACTTGAGCTCGCCCGTGCTTTCGGGCAGTGCTTGTAGATGCTCGTAGATCTACATGGGAATTCTTGATCAAGCTCTTCCAAATCACCAAAATCCAAGCCTCAGGAAGCCTTGATTCCCCAAATCCAAGCCTCCCTCACGAAGTCCCCCCTCGAGAAGACCCCCTCCCTATTTATACAAAATGCTTGGGAGAATTGGCTCGACCATGGCCGAGCCACCTCACCCTGGTAGGAACCTCGACCAAGTTGGTAGGTGGCTCGGACCAAGTGGCCGAGCCTCGGCTCCCTTGGTAGGAGCACCTCGACAAAGTTGGTAGGAGCCTCCTCGGCCATTTGGTAGAGGCACCTCGGCAAGTTGGCGGTGGCTCGCAGGTAGTAGAAACCACTATAACCACTTGGCGGGTGTCGCCATCTCGATTCTTCCGCGTTTTCGTGGTTCGCGTCGTTCGCGTCTCGTCTCTCGGGCTCGGGTTCGATGCGTATTTGATTCGGAACTAATCCTTGGTTCGTTCGGTTCAGCGGTCGATCCGATCATCCGTTCGGTCCGGCTTAAGTGGTGCTTGTGGCTTGGTTGCCGTTGGGTTGGCGTCTCAACCGTTTGATGTCGGTATCATTCGATGGGTGCGTCATTAGCCGACTCCTGCGTCGCGAGTTGGTTTCGGGGACCTTGCATTTTCAGCATACAAATCCTAAATATTAATAACTAATTTAAATATATGCTCTAATCCTAACTCTATGAGTAACAATGAAAATAATCCTAATACTAAACCTAATTACATTACCGGTCCCTAACCATAATTAAACTAACTTTAAACTAACTTTAACACTAATACAATCATGATTATATTACTATAAGTCTAATACTCTAATTAAGCAGTGATAGTTATGATAAATGATTCTCTGTTATTGATGCATTCAATTTAGTTAGATATGTGATATTGTATTGTGTTATATATCATGATTATATGAATCGAAGTGGATTACCCTAGTTTCCGTCTAATAATGTTGGATGTGAATCTCTTCTAATATAAGCATACGTAATTCTAGTTGGATGTGAGAATACTTTTATATCTAAAGAGAATAGCGTGATTTATGTTAGGAGCATGATATACATCAATAATTATTAGATAAGTTGAGGAGGATTCCTTCTCGTGCAGGTTAGAATATAGTAGTGTATCATCTATCTTTGTATACTTTATGCATTTTATTCATTAAAATTTGAGATAACTGCGTATCGCATTGTTCTCAGGTGTACAATGGCGTATGTTATTTTGCGTGTCGATCTATTATCGATCATTGATGCATTATAACATCCGCCGCGGTGTACTTTCGAGAAACGGTGGTAGAATCTGCCGAAATTTTTAAATAAAGCATAAAGTATGTAAAAAGTTGTAACACTACTATATTCCCTAATAGAGATAGGTCCATTTCCTATGACGGTAGTTAAAGTGTCTTATTGAAAATATGGCGTTAGATTTTACGCCCACATAATTTATGTTCGACAATTCCCCTGCGAGATTATTATAATTTGTATTTCCTTGATGTAGTGGAAAAGTTAATATCACAACCGTTTATTTGATGCGTTAATAATAAAATTTCACATTACCTAATTATGCTTAATTTCATTAATGAATAATATTATATATATATATATCATACGATGAGGATAGTTCCCGACAAATCATGGATCGATATTCCTCGTATTGATAGATGGAGGGACAATCGATATAAAGATGGAATAAATCAATTCATATATGTGCGGACCACGAAGTTAAATAGTAATGTCGTGTATTGTCCACGCTATTGGTGTAAAAATATGGCGTTGGTGGATAAAGTGATTTACATAAACACTTAATATTAGGATTTCATGAGGTACAAATATTGGGCGTTTCATGGGAAAGGATGTCTTGAAGAAATGGAATTGATGGCGGACAGATGCGTCGAGATGGTAGGATAGATGATACACATACAATGCTTGCTAATATGTTAGCGATTCCTAATATAGATGAAATTGAAGGTCCGAGGATCTGAAGTTATAGAAAATGCTAAGCGTGAATGATCACGATTTGGCGGATAATAAAATTAATAGATGACAATGAAAATGATCGTATGAGGGTTGCACGAGTTCACGAGTTATCATTTATCTTTGCGTCTTTTAGCATTAAAGTCTCTTAAGCGGAATGGCAGATAAATATTTTAATATGTTGTTTGTGTTGAAAAGTGATTCCAAATGGAAAAGAGCATTCAAAATTATGATAGCATAGAAGATTGTTTGTTATAGGACTTGATTACAAAAAATCGACATGCCCTAATGATTGTATCCTCTACTATAAGGATAACAAAGATCTTGAGTGTCGGTTTGTGGAGTATCACGGTGGGTACAAGCATAAAATTATTGACACATGGGACGGCAAGGTCTATGCTTAAGCAAAGGAAGATTCGACAAAGGTCCTTCGTCATTTTTCCTTAATACCTAGGCTAAAAGCGGTTGTATATGAATAAAGACAACGCTAAGCAAATGAGGTGGCACATGGAAGAACATATAGATAATGGTAAAGTCGGACATCCGGCCCGATCACGAGGTGGCACATGGAAGAGCATATAGATAATGGTAAAGTCGGACATCCGAGCCGTCTGAGGCATGGAAGCATGTGGATCGAACTTATCCTTGGTTTGCGAATGAGTGCGAGAATGTTAGACTTGGTTTGTCTAGCGGATTCAATCCATTTGGGCTTATGAGTTCGGTTGGTCTACATGGCTGTTGTATTAACATCATTCTTTCACATTGGCTTTGCATGAAACAACCGTTATATGATACTTTTATTATTGATCTGGGGCAAGCATGCAGGGCAATGACATAGATGTGTTTTAGAACAGCTAATTGATGAGTTAAAACAACTCTACGGTGAAGGGTTATGACATATGATACTCACGCCATAGACTTTTAGACTCAGTGGTATTTTACTATGGACAATTAATGATTTTCCGACCTATCACGAATCTGGGGTTGGTCTGAAAGGGAACATATCGCGTGTCCGGTGTGTGGTCTAGAATTCAAAGGTCTTTATCATCACGATTCGTAAATTTTGTTATTGGTTTAACGAAAGGTGGTTGAACCTAAAACAGTCTGAGAACAAAAATGAGAGCAAGTTTTTGATGAATGCTGTTGAAGCGAGATGCTCGCGTCCATTAGGTGGAGATCAGTTATGCGCTTGCTTGGCGGTTCCACGCTGTCGGGGTTTGGAAAGAAGCTATTCGAAGAAGATTTACTTGGAGGAAGGATCTTGCGCATTATTAACAAAAGGATTCTAAGCGAAAGAGACAAGCACAAGTGGTGAGGGATGGGGCTGAAATCGTAAAATTGCCCTCAGGATGGACAAAATTCGGCATTTTTTTTCAACTCCCTTACTGGAAAGAGCTAAAAATATGACACAACTTGGACGTTATGCACATTGAAAAAAATATTTGTGATAATCTTTTGTCCCACTGTCGCAATGTGCTAATAAATCAAAGGATGATCTGGCTTCGTCAAGATCTAATTGCATTGAACATTAGAGATGAGCGCAGCCAAAAATGTCGAATAGCGGATATGAGTTATGCGTGTCTCGTATTACTATGTCGAAGATTGAGATGCAAATATTTTGTCAAGTCCTCAAATCAATGAAGTTACGGAGGGTTACTCATAAACATATCGAACAATGTCAGTGCGAGGAAAGGAAAATATTGGGCCTTAAAACTCATGATTATCACGTGCTTCTTCATCAATTGCTACCTGTGGCACTCTGCATTACTATAGAATAAAAGGCGTGAAGGTTATTATTGATTTTTGTAATTTTTGGCTTTATTCTAAAGTTATAGGCGTCCGTGACTTTGAGAAACTTGGAGAAATTATTTGAAACTATGTGTGCAATGGAGATGCTCTTTCCTCCATCTTTTTTCACAATAATGGTTCATCTCACACAACATCTTGCGAGGAGAGGCAATAGCGAGGACCGGTCCATTATCGTTGGATGTATCCAATAGAAAGGTTAGTATTTAGAAAACATTAATCTTTAGCTATCAATCTTTACATATGTTAACTATCAATATCTTTACTTCTATATCTAATTAATTATCATTTTTAGATATTTGGGTTCAATAAGCGTCAATTGCATATGAGCTCGACCGAAGGTTCAATAGTGAAAGTTACGTGAGAACCGAGTGTCTCTTATTTGCCTCGTTATATGAGAGGGAACAAACAGTACTTCAAGCACTTGTTGATAACAAGGATAACATAGTTCTATATCCTCATGGGATGAACAAAAATTATTCTAACCTATTGTTAGATCAAGCGCATGCATCGTAGTAAATAATCTTGAAATCTTCAGATCTGGGTAAAATATCACATAAGAGTTTTGAATATCATTTAACTAGTAATTTTAAATTTGACAATAATAGATTGTTTATTGCATTAATAGGCAACATCGGGGAAAAACTAGAGAATGAATTTGGTAGTATAGTACATTACATGACATTAAAGAAAGACATATGAAAGAATTCCGGTTTGGTTGAAGAATTAAGTAAGTATTGTTAAATTTAGCAATATTAATATTTTTACTAAAAAACAAAGACATATTGATTTAATAGTTTTCTTATTTTTATATTTAGAATCAGAGAACAACTTGTCCTTAATAACCAAATATCGAAGAAGTAAAGGTTCATAAAGCGGCCTTACTATCTTTGTAAATCAATATGGTGGGTATCGTGTTAGCGGTTATAAATTTCATACAATGGAGGTTGATGATACGAAGGTCACCCGAATAGTGGTGTCATGGCTACCTTCTCCGCGTGAATGTTTCTCAAATAGAAGAGATCGGAATCCGGTTGAAAATAATATAACATATAATGGGCGGTTGGAAGATGTGGTGGAGATATTCTCGGCTATGGTGGACCAAATGAACATAAATACACAATGTTCATGATTCGTTGGTGCTTTGCAAAGACTCAAAACGATCCCTTTGGATTTACTTTCAATCTCGATAAAGAAATTGATAGTGATGAAAAATTCATGTTTGCATCTCAGGTGGGATAATGTTTCTATGTGAAAGATCCTATGGTTAAAGGCAGTGGGTTGTCCTATACAAGGATTCTAGGGCTTATATTCAACCTTCTACCGGTGAAGATGGTGATGAGAGCTATATAGACAACTTCAATGAGCCAAATGCAGTGATCGATGAATTCGTACCCTCAAAATGTAGTGTTTGATCGGATGCTCCAACAACTTCGGACAGACATTCCAAATATTATCTGGACATTTATAGGAGCTAAATATGTGTCGGGACTTCATGTAACTTTTTTAGTTTACAAATTGTAAAATGAAAACTTTAATATCACTCTGATGTATCTCAATTACCTTTTGGACAATATAAATTGCATATAAATATGTAATATCTTCTTTGTATATTGACTTGCAGATGCCTACAAGAGATATGAAATGAAAATTTTATTAATGTAATAATACATCTTGTTTTATTTTGGCCAATATAAATTGCATCTATAATATATTATTTTGTATATTTATTCAACTGCGGATGTCTAAAAACATTAGCGAGGCTATCATTAAGAAAGCCCGATCAAGACCAATCCATCAGGAAGAGCCACCGACTTCACCGGAGATGGAGGTATAACTTCACATAAGTTACGTATTAATTATTCATGATATATGCACAATAATTTTATTTTTTTATTTCTTTAGGTGAGGCGAGGATGAGCCATCTCTGTACCATTATATGCAGATCCTCGGTAGTACTTGATGCATATATTCCGGAATGGCGTGGGCCTTTACCGGCATGTGCAGTCTGGAGACTCATGACAGAGAGGTACAAATTGGCCAAAAATGATTGGATGAATGGGCCTACAATTGATGAGATATTAGCTAATGACAAAAATAAAGACAAAGATTTGGTGAGTTTAATCAATTATTTTGGTATTGGAAAATTAATAATAAATAATAATAATTTTAATAGAAACAAAGAATTCACTATAATACTTTGATTTTGTTTGATGCTTCAAACCCATTAAGTGATTCAAAAGCTCGAGCATTGTCCTTTGCACTTCACTATCACCATTACGGACCCGATCCATTCTAGCAGATCCAATACTATCAATTTCATCCATGAATATGATTGATGGGGCATGTTCCTGTCATAAACCAAGATAACTACATAAAGTGACAAGATATAGAAATGATGTTACGTAGAATAGCAGCCAAGCATCAAAAGCCCTTGCTATTGACAAAACATAAATTATAAGTTCTAAACATTAAATTATAAGTTCTAAACATGCTTTCATACACACCTAGATCCACAATTATGAGCACATGTGAATGAGAAAGAAGAATGTAAACAAACTCATTCCTTGCACCACAATAACAATTTGAAATGATAAACTATCTAGGTGGGTATTTGCGGTCAATGGTTTAAACTACATTTGGATATTTTCATACAGAGGTGTGAAGAAAAATATTATATGTTCTCGAACAATTCTAGAACCCTCTCCAACATATTTAGAACCACCTCGACGGACAGGATAAAGGTGCAAACAATTTGCAGTTAATTTTGTGCATATTAGACCTGAAGAGATCTTGGATTGCCTTGCTTACTAAGCAGTAGATAGTAAGAGATAAGTGCAAACAAGGTCCTATATCAATTTTCACTTTTGCTTTTATTTTTGAGTTTTGATATTTAAATTGAATTCGAGAGCTTAAGGTTGAATAAATAAAAGTGTTACATATTTATAACTTCTACAAATATTTTTCTTTATTGTAGGAGAAAAATATTCAAGAAAAAAGGGCGACAGAAGTGACTTTAAAAAAGTTACCCCGGATGGCTTTCGTGCACTTGTAAGGTGGGGACATAATGGGATTCCAACGCAATGGGCTAACAATTTTAGCTCATATCTTGGATGCTTGATACGGAGAAGTGATAATCGAATCCTTACTATGAGGCGCCCTTTGATGTCCTCGAGTCTATATATCGAGATCTTTGGGTAAAATTCACTATTATTTATAATTATTTTGCCTTTACGTCAATTGGCCATGCTTAACTATATGTTAATATTTAGAGATATTTCAACATCGAAGCCAATCCAGTAGGTGGGATTTTATTTGGTTACATGGGAAAGTTTAAGCATTCTCTTGAGTGGAGACATGAGATAAAGAAGAAATGCTATGAAAGTTTCAGTGTGAAGCTGGGAGAGGATCTACAAGCCAGATAAGAGGGTTGAGCAGATCATTTAGCACTTATAGTATTGTGGGGCCGGAGGAGCACCAGGTAAATTTGTATAATAGAAATTAGATTCAAGTTATTTATCTAAATGTTGTATATTGAAGATTGTACTAAAATCCTCTTTGTTCATGTTGAAGAAAAAATGGAGAAATAGCTGAACCGATGGAAGAAAGATTATGATCATCATCAGGGACTACTTCATTTGCCGATTGCGGATCAATTTTGTAGGACAACGGTATAAAGTATTTTAATCTTCTATATATATCTCTCCGCTTCTAAAATATTTGATAAATAAAACTAATAAATATGTTTTGTAAATCTTAGAGCGCTCCTATATCCCGCTTCGAGCATAAGGGGCGATGGTTCACTTTAAGAAGGAGTCGATGCCGAATAGGGATAGGAAAAAATTGGAATTGGCCAAGAAAGCAGGGTAAATATATCTATTTATACGTTACTGACATAATTTTCTTTATTCAATACATATATATATACACATTCCTACCAATTTTGAATTTCTCATTCAAGGTGTAGTAAATACTAAATATAAGTGCTTTAACATTGAATATATTTCGTATTCTCATCCTCCTCTTATCTTATACATATTTGAGCTAAAAAATTAATAATCTAAATAATTTTTATGTAGTCCTAAATGTTGAAGGATAAGAAAATATTGTAATTCCTAAAGCTGATAATAACAATCATTTTGTTCTAGTGATTGGATAGCATTTAGTGTTATACTTTTATGATCATTATTGCTATATTATTTACCTTAAGCTATAAGCGATAGCCGAGATTCATGCAATTATAAAATATACATGTCTGCGGTGTAGTTTGCGCCTAATTTGATGAGAATGAATAAGTATCTCGTCATTTCACAATAATGCTTCTTAGCATTGATTTTTGATAGTGTAATTATATTTTCTTTATTTTTGAAATGCCAATTCATAAATTTTATTTATTTATTCCAATTCTTAAATTTATTTTTATTTTTAGGCAGCTCTGGAAAACACATATGTTGAGGTTGTTGCACAGAGCCAGAGGCCCCTAACTATAGAGGAGAATTATAACGTGAGCCATTTGGTTTGTGGACTTCCCAAAAAAGGAGGACCGGTGGATGGGAGTTGGAGCTCGGAGGGTGTCTACACCATTCCGACCTCCGCCGAGTTCAACGCCATCGACAATGCCCTCAGGACCCTCTTACATGCAGGGAGAGATTGCACTCCTGGCGTCTGGCTGTTTCATCGGTGATGAATATTTTGGATGGTCATATTCAGGAGATGTGGGAGGATATTCAAGAGGAGCTTATGCGGTGATCCACCCTACTGCTACTTTTGCGATGGTTTCGGGCAAATATTGAAATCATGTAGGCGGCGGGTTCCTACTAGTGCGCAAAGCAGGATTATGAACTTTTGGGCTCTCAACGGGCATTTGGTGGTAGTGGAGAGTAGTAGACAGTATACTTATATATCACGTAAAACATGCATGATTACACTCTTTCTCACAATATGATATTCTAAATTTTATTTATTTTGTTTTAGCATGAGGATGATATCAATGGGAGCACAGTCGTGAGGGATGGAGCCGTAGGTGTAATGCGGACGATGACATGGATAGGTAGGACGACTGTCTTAGTGAGTTATATCCTAGACTTCGTGTTTGTATATTGGAACTCTTTATATTGGAGATTATGATATGCTTGTATGCTTAACATCCTAAACTTCGTGTTTCTTGGAATTGTGAGATGTGTGGGCATGGATGTGATGCATTATGATATATATATGGATTTTAGCTTGTTTGTGCGTGATATATGTGGTTATAGAACTTATTTGTTGTCGGCAACTTATCATTATAAGTTATGGAATGTTGTGGTTTGTTATTTGTTGTTTGTGAAATTTGGATTGTGGAAATTTATAATTTGTAATGGAATGTGCACAAAATTGGTGGTGGCATATATTTGTGAAATATGGATTGGGAGTTGTTTGTGCCGCGATTTTTGTGAAATTTCTTACGAGCGTGTACGAATATGAACAAAAATTGAATGGATGCGAGATGGTTGTGAAATATGGATTCGTATATTTTGAATGTTTCTTTGGAATGTCGGTCGAATTTAGTTTGTATGTCAGGGGGAATCGAATGAAATCAGAATTATTTTTTACCGGCCACAATCATCGGCGGGAATCCCGTGACAATGTATCGTTGACGGCAAGCCGTCGTGATATATCATGGCGGAAAGCGTCGGCGATGATCTGATCATCGCCGCCGGTTTTGTGGTCGTTGATATATCGGCTGACGGTATTCCGTCGGCGATGTTGAATCATCGTGGCGGCTTCCCGTGATGATATATATCGGCTGGCGGTGTTCGTCGGCGATGTCAAATCTATCGTTGGCGGCATCTTGTGGTGATACATATTTACGGCTATCGCGTCACCAATCTTAAAACATCCACGATGGGATTAGTCGGGGATGTTCATCTCTGGCGGTGCTTGCCGTCAGCGTCTTGCCGTCGATGTAGACATTCTTGGCGTCCCATCGAGGATGTTACTTCCGGCGGGACTTTTCGGCGTGACATATCCTTGACGACTTGCGTCAAGGATAGCTATCGTGGCGGTATTTTTGGCATTAGTGACGGAAACCCGTCAAGAATGCACTTCCACTAGTGGATGAAGTATGTCTGGAGCATCTTTCCCAATCTCGGTCTCTTCACTAATGAAAGTAATCGAACATACAAATTTCTCTCTGCTCCGGTCCATGATTTCTCTTTGTCGAATTGAACATCTCGGCTAATAATAAACTTCTTCGCGGGTCATACATCTTGTAACCCTTGGTTCTTGAATCATAGCCGATGAATACATATGGAATACTCCTCTCGTCGAGCTTATTCCTCTTCTGCTCTGCAACATGAGCATAGCCAATACTACCGAACACCTTAAAGTGGCTCACATTTAGTTTGTAACCGGTCCAAGCTTCTTGCGGAGTAATATTTTGAGAATCTGAGTTGGACACCGGTTGAAGATGTAGACGGCGCAAGAAATGGCTTCAGCCCAAAAGGTTTTAGGCACCTTCTTACTACTCAACATACTTCTTACCATATTCACAATAGTGCAGTTCTTCCTCTCAGCAACGCCGTTTTGTTGTGGAGTGTAAGGAGCAGTCAAAAAATATTGAACTCCATGTTCTTCACAATATGCTTCAAACTCCTTTGAAGTGAACTCTCCACCTCGGTCTGATCTGATAGCTTTAAGATAAAAGCCACTCTCTTTTTCCACATTAGTTTTGAACTTCTTAAACATAGAAAACACTTCAGATTTGTTCTTCAAGAAGTAAACCCAAGTCTTTCGAGAAAAATTATCGGTGAAGGTAAGAAAATACCTATTCTCACTGATTGAGGTCGGAGTGATCAGCCCACAGACTTTAGTATGTACAAGTTGTAGCGGCTTCAACACATGAAATGAAGCCTCCTTTGGAAAAGTAGCTCGATGATGCTTCCCCTCTAGACATCCTTCACAGAGTTGCTCGAGATGATCAATTATCGGCAACCCTTTCACCATGCTTCTATCGGCCATGTGTCTTGGTGCCAAAATTGAGATGCCCAAATCTCAAGTTACCCTGACCAAGATCATTGGTACAAGCCTTCAAACATTTCACATCTCCATCTTGAAGGTTTAGCATGAACATTCAATTCTTCGACATCTTTACTTTTGCAATCAATCTATCTTTTTGATCTCGAAGGAAAAGATTACGATCTTTTGTATGAAAATCATAGCCCTTTTCTAAGAGCTGTCCCATACTCAATATATTGTTTTTCATATTGGGCACATAATAGACATCAGTGATAAATTTTTCTTCTCCATTTTGAGGTGAATAAGAATTTTACCGACCTTTCCTTTGGAATTTTTGAAATCTCCAAAAGTCACTTTGCCATTCACAGATTCGTCCATATCGATGAATATACTTCTCTTGCCACACATATGGTTGCTGGCACCAGTATCAAGATACCAAACATCCTCCTTGTCACCATCTCCTCCGAATGCTAATAGAAGAATATTATCATCATCTCCTTTCTCAACATAATTCACCTTCTCTTCAACTTGATTGTAATAATAATCAGAAGAGTAATGGCCATACTTCTTGCATTTAAAATATTGAACTTGTGTTTTCCATCGGTCTCCATTAGATCTACCACGTCCACATCCTGTAAAAGATCTTTGATTTTGATCTCTTTCTTCAAATTTGCTGTGACTTCCTCTGTCATAGAAACCACGTCCTCGGCCTCGAAATCTTCCACGACCATGACCTCTGTTACATTCTTCTTTTGAATCTTCTCGGCCATCCTTCAAAGAAAGCTTAGTTTGAAGAGCCTTCTCCACCGACTCATTTCTCTTGCTAAATCTTTTCTCGTGGGTATTTAAGGAACCCAAGAGTTCATCAATCATCATCTTCTCCAAATCTTTTGACTCTTCGATGGCACAAACAATATAGTCAAATTTCTGAGGAAGTGATCGAAGAATTTTCTCCACCACACGAAAATCTTCAATCTTCTTGCCATTTCTCTAAAGTTGATTCACCACGGCCAAGACACGAGTGAAATAGTCAGAAACTAGTTCACTTTCCTTCATCTCTAAATATTCGAACTCCTTTTGAAGTATTTGGAGTCACACCTTCTTCACCTTCTCTACTCCCTTATAGGAGTTTTGAAGTATCTCCCAAGCTTGTTTTGAGGTCGCTGCATCTGAGATCTTCTCAAATGCCGATTCATCAACTCCTTAATAAATAAAGTAGAGGGCTCTACTATCTTTCTTACTGGACTCTTTAATTGAGTCTCTCTGTGCTGCTGACAGCACACCTTCTTCTTCAGGCTTTTCAAAGCCTTTCACCACAACATCCCAACAGTCTATTGATCATAATAGAGCCTTCATTTGAATGCACCAATTTTCATAATTTTTCTTGGTGAGTTTAGGAGCAACGAACGGGATCATTCCATTGGAACTCATCTTAGCTCTGATACCAATTTGATAACAATATTTTACCCAGGATAAACAATTTGGAGGAGGATAAAATTCTTCTATTAATTTTTTATTCTTTTCTTGATATCTTTCAACTTACAAACCACACATATATATTACTATAATGCCTCATAGATTTCCTAACAATGACTCTTGAATTTCCCAATAACATTCATGCATCTACATATTCATGCATTTGACTCCTCAAACAACTAAATGATCTTCTCAATTCCCAAGGTAATTCAATCAAGTTTATTTTCAACAAGAATTACGTACCAACCAAAAGATATTCTCATATTATCAATATTTTAACTCTTATCTCTCACAAAATATCAAGAAATCTTTTCAATGGCAATTTTACTTTCAGTACATGACAGAGGCGTCGGTCTCATGTGCAGCTCAAACAGTCCAGAAACTGGTATCATATAAGTCTCAAATATTAAATTACATGCAAACTTACACCAAATTATGCATTAGAAGTAAAGCATTGTATATTGTACTCAAGTGATCTGATTCGTACCTGCACTGAGCAATTCACCGGAATACTAAGTACTGTGTCCCTTCAACAAGTGAAAAATCTGCAAAAACAAATTGTAGAATAAGAATTATACTAACTTATGAATCATGGTCAAAAAAATATAGAACAACAAAGAAATTAATTCAAAAAAGGCATCATCTTTCATGCATGCAGATAGAGAATTGGTAATTAAAAAATGATTAGATCAACAAAAACAAGAGGAACTGATATCGATTGACCTAGAAAGAGAGAATTAGATCAATCGCAGCAACAGTAGGCGATCTCCATAACCAATCAAACCAAAGTTGGTATATAGAAGAAGAAAAAGATAGGTGAAAGCTCGAATCCCAAAATCTCAATTTTAATTTAGGGTTAGGGTTTTGGTGGAAGTGGAGAGTATTGAGAGGGAGCTCGGTAGAGAAATCAATCGAGAGAATAGAGTTTGAATCTAGGATTTAGGGTTTCGGTGGAACTGGAGATAGAGGGTCGATAGGTTCTCATCATTGTCGATGATTGCCGTCGTCGCCAGAGGTGAGATTAGGGCTTGCGAGCCATCACCGGGGATCGTCATCGCCGGTTGGATCTAGGAGTTAGGGTTTTGGTGGAACTTGAGAGAGAGACGACTGAGAGTAGAAGTGGAGAGAGAGGGATCGAGATCGTGAGTGTCGAGGTGGAGAGAAGAAACGAGCGGAACTGGAACTATAAATGACAGGGTATGGGTAGGGATTTTGAATTCTAGGTCTATTATGGATTTAAAATGCTAATGGATTTGGGCCAATATCCAATATTCAAATTCTTTTGAATCTAAGCAAAGGAATTGGGCCAATTATGATATTTGAAATGAAATGATAGTTATCATTAGCTAGTACCCTATCAATTTTACACCATACCTTCTCCTCACCATCTTGATTATGGACTAAGTAAAGAAACAACCTATAGTCTTCAAAGGGAAGAGCTGACAGTGATCAATACACTCTTTCGAATCTTGAGTCTCAATTTCCAAAATAGGGCAACCACCACTTCTATCATTGATTTCCAAAATATTGTTATAATCCGTATAATATCCAAGCCAAATTAACTTGGTTACTTTGAGAGCCATTCTCCTCATGAATGATTTTTTTTTCTGAATTTTGTGACAGTGGGAATCCTATCTGAACCATCCCCACAGGAGTGGTGTGATTTACACCATAAATATGATAGCTAAAATTCCTTAATTAACACTTCTAACTACCCGTAAATGATATGGATCACCCCATTCTATGGGGTGTTCGAATAAAATAATTAATTACGTAACTCGCTTTATACTGCTAAATCAATCTATCCACCTGAATTTAATGAAACCCTGGGAACTATTGAATATCTTGAGCTAAAAGCTTAGGAAAGTAACAAACTCGATCTATGCTTCAGGCTACACGTAGTAGATTTTTAGCCTAGGTAGGAATGATAAGTTATAACAGACATTGCAAATAAGCCCAGGAATAAAATAGAACATAAATTCTCTTCATCTGCCTATATTATCTGCATTAAAAGCTAATAAATGCAACAAGATGTACGGCTAAACACCATGAAGTCCATACATTCAACACCTTGGATGTATCAAATTTCTACATATGAATGAAAATGTACTCAAGTTTTCCTAGTGCTAGATGACACCAAGAGTTCCCCCAAACACTTCAGTAGGGGATTTGGTGTTAGATCAAGAAAAGATAAACCTTTTGCTTTAATAAACAAAACCCTAATCAATCCCAAGGATTGTTCATGTCAAACTATTGAGATAATTAAGAAGATGCGGAACCATACCTGAATCTATGGAGTAGGATGTGATTCTTGAGTTTTGAGATGTAGATCTTCCAAATCTTGTATTATATATCCTCCTTAGAGAAAACCCTAATCTTTACGAAAATGGGAAATTAGAAAGAGATTTTACGTAGAGATTTGAGGAACCACAATCCTATTTATGAATCGGTTATTCATAATTATCAATTCACCCATCATAGAATTAATAATTATATTTTGGTCTCTACATATAGGAGGCTCATACTTTAATTATGCATTAAAAGCCCAAACCCTAATTAGATCACTTTAATGGGCTAACCTTGATTGATAGCACATAATACATATTTATTTAATATATTGGCCCATATATTGGATTTAAATCCAACAATCTCCTATTTGGGCCATATATGTTACTATATAAATATGAATTATGATATAACCTTATGAGCTCATAAATTTTGCTATCAAACAATATGCATCCTTAACAATCTTGTCTATCAGTTATATCAACATAGGATCAAAGCAATCGTCATTGCATTTGTCGTAACTAGACCCATCAATGGTCACGTATATCAATACAACCAACAACACAGATCAAACATGGATGTGTAGCATGAAAATTTCATGTAGTGTGATCTTAACATGCCTATTTCCAACTGGTCCACCTTAAAACTTTAGTGAGATCAAACCATACCAAAAAATCAGAGTGAATATGAACTGAAAACTTTATACTGCAGTAAATAATCATATAATATCCATAAAATCATAACAAATGTGTCTACAAATAAAAGCATCTAAAATACAA
Source organism: Asparagus setaceus (assembly GCA_012295165.1). NCBI lineage: Eukaryota > Viridiplantae > Streptophyta > Magnoliopsida > Asparagales > Asparagaceae > Asparagus > Asparagus setaceus. The sequence continues at coordinate 27,857,921 of CM022704.1, read as the reverse complement.
ACTCCCACTAAAATGACATATCTTGAAGAGATAAAACACCCACATGAACAGTGTGCTCATGAAAGACCTTGGGTGGTAATCCCTTAGTCAGCGGATCCGCAATCATGGAGTTTGTCCCAATATGCTCTATAGACACAAGTCCACTCTGAAATCTTTTTTTAATAGCTAGGAACTTGATGTCTATATGTTTCGACTTCGTCGAGCTCCTGTTGTTGTTAGAATACAACACTGCTGACTTATTGTCACATAATAACTTAAGTGGCCTCTCAATGCCATCCACAATTCGCAGCCCAGTGATAAAATTTCGTAGCCATATTCCATGATTAGACGCCTCATAGCATGCTATAAACTCAGCTGCTATGGTGGATGAAGCTATGAGTGTCAGCTTAGCACTCTTCCAAGAGATGGCTCCTCCAGCAAGCAGGTAGATATAGCCTGAAGTAGATTTCATGCTACCTTGGAATCCAGCAAAATCGAAGTCAAAATACCCAATGATCTCTAAGCGGTCGATCTAAGGCCATGAGCATGTATTCTTTTGTTCTCTGCAAATACCTCAAGACTCGCTTGGCTGCTTTTCAGTGATCCAATCCAGGATTACTTAAGTATCTACCTAACATTCTAACCACGTACCCAATATCCGGATGCGTACACACTTGAGCATACATTAGACTCCCTACTACTGACGCATAAGGAATCTGCGGCATCTCCTTAATCTCAAAATCAGTCTTGGGGCATTGATTGAGACTAAATTTGTCTCCCTTAGCTACAGGGATGTCACCTGATTTACAATTTTGCATGCCAAATCTTTTAAGAACCTTCGATATAGCTCTTTTGTGATAACAGTATATACCCCGAATCGGTGTATCACGTATGCCCAATACAAAAGAGGCGTCCCCAAGATCTTTCATCTCAAATTTCTTTGATAGAAATCTTTTGGTTTCGTGTAATAAGCGCATATCATTGCTGGTAAGCAATATGTCATTGACATATAAAACTAGAAAAATATGTTTACTTCCACTGAACTTGTGGTATACACAATCATCAACTATATTTATCTCAAAATCGAATGAGATGATAATTTGATGAAACTTATAATACCACAGACGAGAAGCTTGATTAAGCCCATAGAAGGATTTCTTCAATTTATAAACCATCTCCTTTGCATCTCCCGACACAAAGTTTTCTGGTTGCACCATATAAATTATTTTATCAATATCTCCATTGAGAAACGCAGTCTTTACATCCATCTGATGTAGCTCAATGTCAAAATGTGCCACAAGTGCCATTATTATCCTGAAAGAGTCTTTCGATGAAACCGGAGAGAAAGTCTCTTTATAGTCGATGCCTTCTTTCTGTGTAAAGCCTTTAGCGACAAGACGAGCTTTGTACCTCTCCACATCGCCTTTCGAATCCCTCTTGGTTTTAATATCTATTTACAACTAGTGGGTTTCGCACCTTCAGGCAACGGGACAAGAACCTAGACGTCATTGTCCTTCATGGACTTTATCTCCTCATTCATGGCATCAATCCACTATTGAGATTTAGAACTTTCCATGGCTTGACGAAAGTTGATAGGATCATCTTCCACCATACCAATGTCATCCTCATGTTCATGGAGAAAAATAATATAATCATTTGAAACTGCGCTTCTCCTTTCTCTAGTGGATCTTTTTAATGGCACGGGTTCTTGAGGTGGTAGAGTTTATTCTTCTGGAATAATTTCTACGCGCAACGGGAGGTTCTATGACATTGTCTTGATTTGGATCTGTTTCTTGAACAATGTCAGGAATAGAAACCTGATCAATGTCAATAGCAGCTGTGGGAATATTAACATATTCCTCTTCAAAGACAAAGTCATTAACCTTATCTCCCCCGCAAACTCAACATCCTCAAAGAACCGGGCATTTCCCATCTCAAATATTGACTTGAAAGTAGGATCATAAAATTTGTAACCCCTGAATCTTTCAGAGTAACTAACAAAGTAGCAGCTGACCGTTCTAGAATCCAGTTTCTTTTCATGTGGCCTATAAGGCCTAGCCTCAGCTGGACATCCCCAAATGTGCAGATGCTTCAGACTAGGCTTTTTACCCGTTCAAAATTCATAAGGGGTTTTGGCAGTTGCTTTAGTGGATACTCTATTGAGTATATAAGCTGCAGTCTTTATTGCTTCTCCCCAGAGAGATTCTGGTAAGTTGGCATGATTAATCATACTCCTTACCATGTTCTTGAGCATTCTATTTCATCTTTAGGCAACACCATTCATGGTAGGAGAACCAGGCATGGTGTACTGTGGGACGATACCGCACTCCTCTAGGAATTTAGCAAATGGTCCCAGATATTGTTCACCTGAACCGTCATATCTACTGTAATACTCACCTCCACGGTCAGATCTGACGCTTTTAATACTTTTGTTGAGTTGGTTCTCAATTTCATCTTTGTAAGCTTTGAACACGTCCAGTGATTGAGACTTTTCATGTATGAGATAAAGGTAGCCATAACGCGAAAAATAGTCTATGAACGTGATAAAATATTATTGACCATTCTAAGAAACTGTAGGGAATGACCCACAAATATCTATATGTATCAGTTCTAAGATGTCTGTTGCCCTGTTGGCACCAAATCTCCTTATAGTTTTCTCTTTATGCAATTGGTACAAATTTCAAAATTTATAAAATCAATGGGATCTAGAATCCTGTCTGACACAAGTCTCTCAATTCTCCGTTTGGAGATGTGACACTTATGCCATAACGAAGCAGAATTCTCATATGTTAATTTTCTCTTTACACCTCGAGTGTTTAATTATAAGGTTTCATGATATGATGCAACCGTATCAAGCAAATAAAGATTATCAGCATAAGATAAAGAACCGATACCAACCAAATTTGAATTCTGAAAAAGACTAAACTTGCCATTTCCAAAAGAACAAAAATAATCAAATTTGTCCAATACAGGAATAGAAATCAAATTCCGTCTAAATGACGGTACTACATAAGTCTCTTTCAAATTCAAATAACAACCAGACTTTAACAATAACCTAAATGTCCCAATTGCCTCAACTTCAACCTTATTGTCATCGCCCACATAGATGTATCTTTTACCATCACTTGGCTTTCGACAGCCCAAACAACCCTACATAGATACACTGATGTTAGTTGTGGCAGCAGAATCTAACCACCATGTGTGTCTAGGTACCGAAGATAAATTAATCTCAGAACAAATAAAATTGAAAAGTGTATCTTTCTTTACACGCCATGCGTGATAATTGGTATAGTTTTTCTTATTATGTCCCGCAGCCCCACAGAAAAAATAACCATCTCCATTATTTGCCTTGCGTTGTTTCTTTTGTGGTTGAGCTTCAGCATCTTCCTTATTTTTCATTTTTTTCTTCCCTTTATCCTTGGAAGTACTAGCCAAATGAGCACTTTCTGTCTTCTCTTGCTTCAACCTTTCATCTTCTTGCACACAATGTGAGATGAGCTCATTAAGAGACCAAGTCTCCTTTTGGCAATTGTAGCTCACTTTAAATTAACTAAATTGTGTGGGAAGAGATATAAGAACCAAATGCACAAGCAAGTCCTCCAAGAGTTCAAGCTTAAGTGCTTTCAGCTTTGAAGCAGTGTGAGACATCTCCATAATGTACTCCCTAATGTTCCTTTTCCCTTTGTATCTCATTGAGATAAGATTTGCCAAAAGTGTACTAGGTTTAGCCTTTTCATTCTTGGCAAACTTTTTCTCAATGTCCTCAATGAACTCTTTGGCAGTAGTTATCTTCTCAGACATAGTGCCCCTGAATGCTTCTGGAATGGCCCTCTTCATGATCATCATACACGTGCGATTTGACTTCTCCTACCTCTCCATGTCTCTTTTCTCATCAGTGAAATTTTTATCCGTAAGAGGTACAGGAGAAGGAAGCCTTAACGCAAGGTCGAGATCCATGACTCCGAGAACTATCATAACGTTCTCTTGCCATGACTTGAAGTTGGTGCCATTTAGCATAGGAATGGAATTAATGTTGGTAGTGATGTTTGAAGCAGAACTAATAGCTGAATCAGAGAATAACATGAGAAAATACATAAGCTCACAAAAGAAAATAAATCAAAATTTATGAATTCAAAATTGACAATACCCATCTCAAGATACCTAACACAACGTTAATATTTAGTCTTTGGATAGAAATATTAATTTGCAAGTGGTACTCTTGGTGTAGTGATCAAATATTGACAATAAGACATGTCAAACAATAAATATTTCTATGGACCGATTTATTGTTCACATATTAAATCGAATAATTGTCACATATTTATCACCATTGGTATGCATATGATTCATTCAAATATCAAACCTCCTTTGGGCTGATTAATATTTGCATAAATCATATACATACTACCAATTTGATGTTTAAAAAATTGATCTACACAAGAGAGGCTACTTTGGTAACATGTTGTTTCAATCAATTCTTTTCAATACATCATATATCTTTAATAAACTTTAATGCCAACATTTTGAACCCAATAAAAACTAAATTCCAAACAATATATATATATATATATATATATATATATATATATATATATATATATATATATATATATATATATATATATATATATATATATATATATATATATATATATATATATATATATATATATATATATATATATATATATATATATATATATATATATATATATATATATATATATAGGGTAAAATGGACCTAAAATGTCTCATTAGATGCACCATAAGGATGCACAATCTCAGCCATCCAAGCCCTTAAGTATAGGTTAATCTCAGCCATCCATTCAAAAACCCTACCCTCAAAAAATCCTCACTCAATATCCCCCTTCATTTCTCAGCCCCAACAAATCAGCCCCCCTCCCTCAAAATCTCAAATCTCCCGCCGTCACCGTTCACAACTCCCCACCGCACACAGCTTGCCCGCCCGGCCTCGCCCCAGCCGCTGGCTAGCCGCCACGCCCAGTGGCCGGCCCCCAGATCCGGCATGCACCTGCGCCCCGCCCGCGGCCCGCCCGATCCGCCCACCTCGACCCCGGCTTTCCGTCCACGAGCCCACCCTCCGTCGGCTGATGCGGCCAGCCCGCTTCGCCCATGCCGACTTCGATGCGCTCGACGCCCTCCTCAACCTCCTCGACGCCTCAGATCCCTTCATCGACGCCTCGATGCCTATACGCGCTCATATTTATGCATCTTTTCAGCAAGCTTTTCTAAAAGAAAATCGTGAATTGATGGCAAAATGAATGAAGGAAAATATTTCTCAATAGAAGTTTTTAGAGTGTGAGAGAATTTTGATCCCAATTGTCAGCTCTGGACATTGGCAAATGGTAGAGTTAGTGAGAGAGGAGAAAAAATTCTATCGCTACTCCTTAATCAAGTCTCCCCTTTATACCGCCGATGCTGCGAAATTTAGAAATAAGTTTATGAGTTTCATAGAGAGTAATTGGATATTGGGAAAATTAGAGCACTATGAACTTGTGTCAGTTGCTGCCCCTCAACAAGGACCGTATGTGATTCATGCATTTCTATTATAATTTTCATTTTTTTCCCGAAGTCAATTTAAATGTCGTAATTATTTGAATTTTGCTTAATGCAGAATATTAGATTGCGGGATCTTTATGATGGAATTCATTAACAGCATTGTCGAAAAGCGATCGATAACAATCTCACAAGCGGAGTGTGCAAAGTACAGAGCAAAGTTTTGTGCAGCTCTCTTGTATAATTCACCATATGATGATTGTAAAACTGTTGTTTCTTGACCATACTTTACATAAGTAATGCTCTTTGTCTTGTCTTCATTATTTTCTTGAATTTTTAGTTTTTTCATTTGTGATTCATGTAGCTAACACCAAGAATTTGTACCCAGTTCTGGTGGTTATTGGCATGGCGAGTTACTTGGCCCATCCATCAAACGGAATGTTAGAAAGAGGAAGAGGAAGGATTTTGTACCCAATTCTAATGGTTATTGGCGTGGCGAGTTACATGGCCATTTTGTTATTTCTCCTCGTCATTGTTATATTTTGTGAATAGAAATTTTGTAATTAGTTATGTAATTTTTTGTAACTCTTTATGTATTTTTCATAACTCTTTAGGCACATTTTGTAACTAGTTATGTAATTTTTTGTAACTCTTTATGTATAATTTTTGTGACTCCTTAGGGAGATTTTGTACCCAAATCTTGTATTTTGTAACTCCTACTTCTGGTCAATGTAACTCTTTATTCCAATTTTATAACTCTTTAAGCAGATTTTGTACCCAATTCTTGAGTTTTTGTAACTCCTACTTCTGGTCAAGAAATTTTGTAACTCTTTATTCCAATTTTATAACTCTTTAGGCAGATTTTGTACCCAATTCTTCAAATTTTGTAACTCCTACTTCTGGTCAAAATATTTTGTAACTCTTTATGCAAATTTTGTAACTCTTTGGGCAGATTTTGTACCCAATTCTTGAGTTTTTGTAACTCCTACTTCTGGTCAAAATATTTTGTAACTCTTTATGCAAATTTTGTAACACTTTGGGCAGATTTTGTACCCAATTCTTGAGTTTTTGTAACTCCTACTTCTGGTCAATATATTTTTGTAACTCCTACTTCGGTCAATATATTTTGTAAATCTAGTGCAAAGTAAAATTGTGGATCAGATATCTTTTTCTCTTGAAATTGGCGAACTATGGTCACGCACTCACGGCCGACATTATTTTTTCGTTTAATTCTAAGATGATCTTGACATTCTTGTCGAGTGAGAGAGCCTTGTTCATTTCCATGAGCAACATCTACAACCTTACAAATAGTAGAAGGCCATAAACCTTGATCGTCAAGAGTATCTATCAACCTTTTTGTCGATTGAGATCGATGAAAGGTCCGATGTGAGTAGTGCTTCTTTACCCGATTTGGGGTGGTTAATGGATGACCATTATGATTAATAATAAACTTTCGGACCACCCATTTTCCAGTGCTTCTAACAAGTCCAATAACCATCCTTGCGTTGCATCCACATCTTGTATCGGACTTTCAAATTACATTCTTACCATCTTCTCTTTTATCTTTTAAAATTTTAAAGCCTTCTTTGTCACATACAAAGGTTCTAGATATAATTGCATCTTTCTTTCTAAACCAAGATGTATGACCCTTGCGAATACCAAATCCCTTAAGTCTGGCATATGCATTGTAGAAATTATAATCTTCCTCATGAGTAGAGAACTCCATTCCGATATATGGATCAACAACAGGATTACCTTCGCCATTTTCAACACTAATAGGCTCAACATTTTCCTCATGCTCGGATGCCTATAAAAATAGAGAAACAAAACCGATGAACAAAAGACTCAATTCATGCGTAAAGACAACTATTTTGGTAGATATTATCACCTGAGAGAAAAAACTTGTCGTAGATAATAGATCATGGTCCTCGCCTTCAAAGTCAAGGGCTATAAGTTTGTTTTCATCTTCATCCATTGTTGTATCACGTGAAAGAATTGTTGGAGTGTCCATACAAGCTATCAAATTACAACATATAAGAAGTTTAAAATCAAAATCATCATCAAGTTGATCCTTCAATTTCACTAAACAATTTCATTATCCACGCTCAAAAACTAAAATCAACCCCAATGAATAATAGCTCATATTGTACCAAATTCAAAATATAAGTTCGACTCTCAAATGAAATAAAATTATTATAGTTCAAACCAAATTTAAAGTTCATATCCAATTTAACAATAAAAACCTATGCCAAAATCTAAAGTCAAATATAATCCCACTATTATACATTTCTTCAAAAGGTCATATTCATAATTCATATCCCAAAATCAACAAGAATTACAAGATAAAAATCAACAAGAATTACAAGATAAAAATCAACAAGAATTACAAGAGTAGGGCGAGGAGGAGGTTGAGGAGGGCCAAGCCGGTGGGCGGGCTAGCGACGGCGAAAGCGGGGGTCAGGTGGGCTGGATCGCGGTGCCGGGGAGGGGTGGCCGAGGTGGGTGGCAATGGGTGGGGGCCGGGGTAGGGCTGGCCGGAAGGGGCTGGGGAATGGGCGGGAAGTGGAATAAGAAATGGGCAAAGGCTGGCCATGGGGCGGTGAATGTCAGGAGCAAAATGGGGCAGGGGGCGAATGGAGTATGGAGGCCGAGGGGCCAGGGAGTGGGTGTGGGAATGACTGGGTGTCTCAAGGGAGAGAATGGACGGGAGATCCGAGATTGGAGGAGGGGCGGATTTGTTGGGAGAAATGAAGGGGATATTGAGGAGGATTTTTGGGGTAGGATTTTGAATGGATAATGAGATTAACTCGTACTTAAGGGCTTGGATGGTGAGATTGTGCATCCTTAGGGTGCATCTAATGAGACACCTTAGGTCCAATTTACCCATATATATATATATATATATATATATATATATATATATATATATATATATATATATATATATATATATATATAAGTTAGAAACTTAAGTTGATAGGGAATAGTCATCCACCAAATTTTCTATCCATTGATGTTGCCTTGGGATCCGTGAAAGATATAAAGCCCACTTTGAGATTTGTGTGCATCTTGATTTCACGGATCTCAAGGCAAGATTAATGGATATAAAAGTTGTTGACACTCCTTCCTATCAACTTAAGTTTATAGGAGCCTTGCTTATATATATATATATATATATATATATATATATATATATATATATATATATATATATATATAAAGTTTTAATCTAAAAACACTATATATGCAAATGGGCCATTATATAAAATAAAGATAAAACAATAAGGCCATTATATAAAATAAAGATAAAACAATAATGATAATAATCCCAAAAAAAAGAGCCCATCACTACAGTAAACCTAATGCAATTAATTAAAACTTAATTCCAAAGCCCAATGCAACCATGGGCCTTAGATAGAGCAGCGAATGAGGGAAGTTTTTTAGGGATACTGCAGCAATGGTTTCGGCGGTACTGTAGCAGCAACGAAGAAAACAGATTTTTCGGCACTGTAGCCATCTGCGTTACTGTAGAGAAAACAACGCAGGCAAAATGTTTTTAGAACTGTAGCAATAATAAAATTCCGCCACTACTGTAGAAAAAAGATTAACATGAACGCCTGAAGCTCTGATACCAATTGTTAGATCAAGAAAAGATAAACATTTTGCTTTAATAAACAAAACCCTATTTAATCCCAAGGATTGTTCATGTCAAACTATTGTGATAATTAAGAAGATGCGGAACCATACCTGAATCCATGGAGTAGGATGTGATTTTTGAGTTTTGAGACGTAGATCTTTCAAATCTTGTACGTATATATCCTCCTTAGAGAAAACCCTAATCCTTCTGAAGATGAGAAATCAGAAAGAGATTCTATGTAGAGATTTGGGGAACCATAACTCTATTTATAACTGAATCAGTTATTCATAATTATCAATTCACCCATCATAGAATTAATAATTGTATTTTGGTCTCTACACATAGGAGGCCCATACTTTAATTATGACTTAAAAGCCCAAACCCTAATTAGATCACTTTAATGGGCTAACCTTCATTGATAGCACATAATACATATTTATTTAATATATTAGCCCATATATTGGATTTAAATCCAACATTTGGCTCTTTAAAGCTCTACAATACAATCCTACTGAAGTGCTGGAAGGAACTCTAGGTGACATCCAACTCATTTTCGGGACATATCTTTTCTTCATGCTAGATTCTACTGTGAACTGGACTATTTATAGAGGTGTCCATCTCTTCATTCATATACAATATATGTAATGAGAAGGGTTAGGGTTGTGAAGTTTATTCCTACATGTATGAGAGGAAGTTCTGGAACATAAAGAGAATATAAGCCACATGTTCATTGAACCTAGCCACCTTCTTGACCCTCGATTACTATATAGGGTGAGGAATAAGCCTAAGTGGTCATAACTATCTCCATCTCCTTTCCTCACATTATCTAAGAGATTCCCTAATTGTGCACGTCCATTAAGCACGATATCAAGCCGTCAGTATGATCTTATTGCAAATGTTAAATTGATCTTGTACACAGATGCCTGTAGTGTCGATGTTTCGTTATTCAGGACGCCCGTAGTTTCATTGTCACAGATAGATCCCCTGGGTTAAAATTTTCCACTCTTTGAAATTAGCGAGTCATCCGAGATCAAAAAGTCAAAAAAGTCTTAACCCACGGGTCTATCAACAACAATGAGACTACATGGGTAGTAAATTCAAAGAGCAATAATATGCGGTGTCTATCTGCAATTAACCTATTGAAATTAATTTGCATGGATACAAGTTGCAAGGATCAGCTAAGGAATCTCTTGAGAGATTAGGACAGAAAGAGAATAGGACTAAGATCACCATGCATGGGAATCTCCTCCATCTTGCTCGAAATGTGGCTAGGTTCATTATTTTATGTTGTTGAAACTGAACCTAGTCATGTAGTACTTATTTCTTCACAATATGTTGTTGCATGTGTTGGTCTAGTTAAGGAAACATAGGAGCTAGAGTTGTTATAAATAGTGACCAATAACATTGTTGCTCTCCAAAGAAAGTTGGTACTCTTCCTTAATATCTCTCTTTCACATACAATAAAATATAGAGTAGGGAGTGAGGTTGGTTGTGCTCTGGAGCTCCCTCAAGCACTTCACTAGGAATGCGCACTTCATTGTGAATACATTAATTCCTGTTGGAGTGTTTGGGGGAAATCTAGATAGTACCCAGCACAAACTGCATTGCCTCCAGCAACTATTTGTTGGTTTTCCCCTGGAGTTCCTCTCAAGCACTTCAGTAGGGTTTCTTTAATTTTTCACTCTTCTGAAGTGTTTGGGGGAACTCTGGGTGGCATCCAACGTGACAACGCTCAAGAAAGAACCACTAAAGTTTCAACAGCTTAGAAGGAGAAAAAAAGAGCTAACGATTGAAAATTTTTAGAAAATGACAATATTCAATATACAATGTCATTGGGTTGGATTTATTTTTAGTATAGGCTCAATTTAGCCTAAAAAGAAAATAATAATCTTATAATAAACGTCTCTTATTTGAATATTCAAATTAAGAAAATAATAATTATTCTATATACCAATTTTAATGTATCACCACTATTTCCGACTTATAGTATAAATATTGAGCTGGTTAATTAGCACTTATTGGAAGATGCATGTCTAATTGGTACTGTATTTAATTTAATTTAATTTTTATTCTTTTACTTTTTATTTTGGTTTGACAAGGGAACTTCCTCACAACCCTTCGGACCATGGGTATCAAACCCCGTGGCTAAGGTGCCCCAACGCATTAACCTCGAATATTTCAGAAATTTATTTCGTGGGTGCTCCCAAGAGAGTGGAACTTGAGACATTGGTCCACTACTCATAGGCTGACTTACTTCGGTTGGACCCTCTTGGATAAAATTTAATTCTTAATTCTTTTTGAAAACTACTAGTATACTATACACATATATATTGCACGTGATGCATGATGTAGTTATAGATTAATGGATATTATTTAATGTTAAATTTATAATTTAAACAATAAATTTTAGAGGGTTATCTCAAAATGGGCGAACTTTTCTTAAAATGAGCAAAACTTTAGGGGTCCACTCTAATATAAAACTATCCAAATAAATTTTCATATAAAGAAAATGAATACCAAAGAGATTGGATATCCTTATGGTCCAAATACTAGAGTTTTATGTAATAGTTCACTTTTATTATAAATTTAAGGATACTTTAATGTTATCTAATTTCTTATTTAAGTACATTATCATTTTATTTAACTCTCAACATCTTGTAATTAAACTTTCTCATTAACTCTTCATCTCTTCAAATAATTTGATTATCCATCTTCCTATATTTTTCTTATAAGTTTCTCCTTATTGCTCATTTTCTCCTTTCATGGGAGCCCAAAATATAATAGTTAGCTACTATGTACATAGCATTATGCAACATTAGGTCCAATTCTATGGTATAACTACAAGCAAGTTCACCATTATTCTAACAAAGAATATGAACAAGTTATCAGTCAAACACCTCTCATATTTAACTTAATCAAGACGAAGATTGTGTCTTTCTACATGGATAAAGAGGCCTTTGCATAGTATAATCTTGGTTAAGCTGCTCTAAAGCAGTGTCCTTCGTCATATCACATACATATAACTATATTTTCGTGTTTTGAATATTAATTATGTAGAAAAAATTAAAATAAGTACTTAACCCAAAATACAATTTCATGGGAATCCAAAAGTCCTCACAAGATAACTAACATGATAATTAGTGCTTAACTAAAAACATAATTTATGAGGACCTAATAGTCATTGTAACCACACAAACTTTAATACTTAC
>CM022704.1:27810579-27840579 GCA_012295165.1 Asparagus setaceus | reverse complement strand
GTAGAGAGAGATTAAGAGAGGGATGACAGCCTTTTTTTTTCTTGCTGGGGATCTTTTTTTTTTTGTTAGGTTTTGGTCTAGGGATTATATAGGATAGGGACTTAGGGGGGGATTGGATAAGGATTTGATTTTGTTGGATAAATTCAAATTCAAACAATCAACTTGACTTTATCTTTTGGCCATCTCTTCACCCATCATTGCATTATTCAAAGAAACCCTTATAATATTTTATTATTTAAATAAAAATTAGTTTCAACACGACCTTCAACAAAAGGGTACCTATACCCAAACCAAAATAGGTGGATAGATAGAGAATACTTAGGGCCGTGAGTCAACTCTCTCTAAGGAACTTGGAAAAATAGCCCCGTAACTTTGGGAGAAGGGGTGCCTCGTAGTGATCAGGCCCAAGTGACTGTTTATCAAAAGCACAGGTCTCCGCAAAGTTAGAAGACCATTCTGGCTGTGGCGCTTCTGAGATGGTTAAGGAAGTTGGTGACCTAATAGTGTGAACCAACGGCCCGGCCTCGATTAGGTTTGACCAAAGACGAAAGACGAATGATCCGGCATTGTCTCAGAGAGAGACTCGGTGAAAAAGACATGTCTATGAAGATGCGGACCGCCTGCACCTAGACAGAAAGACCCTATGAAGCTTCACTGATCCCTAGGATTGGCTTTGGGCCTTTCTTGCGCAGCTTAGATGGAAAAGGAGAAGGCCTCTTACTGGGGGTGGGGGTGGGGCGATGGGCATTAGTGAGATACCACTCTAGAAGAGCTAGAATTCTAAACACCCTAATTTAATGCCTAAAACTATGTGCTTTTAAAAATAAATGGAGGTAAAACTTTAGGTTTATAAAGAGAAAATCATCTGTAAAATGTGAGTCTATGAATAAAATGGGGATAAATTTTAGATTTATAGGCAAAACCATCAACAATTTGTGATGTCATGACATTAGTATGAAAAAGAAAGTAGAATAAATAATTTTTAAATATTTAGTTTAAAAATAGCATTATAAGAACTTAGGTAGCACCTAATAAAGAAAGTAGAATAAATTTGTAGAATATAAATTAAATCTAAAAATAATTTAGTAACTTTTGGGTCTAGGCTTGAGTTTGGAAGTGGGTGGGTTCAAAAATAAATGGGGTAAAATTTTAGGTTTATATGAAAAATCCTTTTGAAAGTTGGAAGGTTCAGAAAATGGAGTAAAGCATTAAATGAAATATTTTGGATCTAAGAGTCATTTTGAGAATAAGTAGATTTAAAATAAATGGGGATGAGACTTTGGGTTATAGAATAAAAAAGGTGAATTTAAAAATAAATAGAGGTAAAACTTTAGGTTAATAGGGCAAAACAATTTCTATTGTACATTACTTTATTATTATATTATTTTATTAAAACTCATGAAGTATGCATTTTGATCTTAAATTGTTATTTTTGAAGTTCATGGGCTTAAAATAAATTAATTTATAAATTAGGTTGATATGCAAAACGTCCTAATTTAATCCCTAAAACATTATGTGGGTATGCAACTAATAGCTTGAATCTGAAGGACTAGCTGTCCTCTTGAAAATGTTTGGCTATAATGGTAAACTCAATAACTTTATATATATATATATATATATATATATATATATATATATATATATATATATATATATATATATATATATATATATATATATATATATATATATATATATATATATATATATATATATATATATATATATATATATATATATATATATATATAGACACACACACACACACCCGACATTTACTTATTATTTACTTGAGGTATATATATATATATCTGTCACCAAATTGATAATATGATTTTCATATATAACTATTTATAAAAACTTTAGTTATAATTTTTTTACTATTTACGAGTGAATTTCCAAACCAGTTAACAAAATAATATCAATTAGCAAGTTTTACCAATTTTCTATAATCGATCCAGAAAAGATTTATATTTGTGAAACATCGATAAATGTTAAATTCATCATCTACAAGAACAAAAAAAAGAGTTATTAACAGTGTTTCAAGGTTAAAAATGGTATTTCAGCTAAAACAACGGATAATGGGCTACAAAATTTACTCTAGCATATAGAGTAACGTTCAACATTCAAAAATCACACTGTAACATGAAAAGTGTTTACAAGAAAAATAATTCTTGCTGAATAATGGGTCTAAATATTACTTAGCATAAATAATAATTTTGATATTCTGAATCATCTTGTAGAATGAATAGAATATATATATATATATATAAATATATATATATATATATATAAATATATATATATATATATATATATATATATATATATATATATATATATATATATATATATATATATATATATATATATATATATATATATATATAGACACACACACACAAGTATAGTGCACGTGGACATATTTATTATTTTCCAAAGTTTACTGTATAAGAATTTATATATTCAATGCATAAAAAGAAAAAAATGTAAATATGAATAGAATAGTTAATAATATAGAAGATATTATTTTCAAGTAGGCATCATATTTTTAAAACTGTTACAATAAGAATAATTGAATGCAAAAGTCACCACTATTTGATGAAATTGTATAAAATTGTTACAAATGCATGGGTGGACCATGGATGCTAAGCAATTAATTTTAAAAAAGTAGAATACAATAAATAGAAATATTAACCCATAGGAAAGTTACAGTTCCATATTTGAATGATTTGTAGTAATAAAATGTGCTTGATAAACCCGTTGGCTTGTTCATTACCCTCCAACAATATCTCTTAGAGAACTATAAGATTCACGTCTCAAATATACTTGCATCCCAAAGTTCCTTACTTTTTCTTGAAGAAATTAATATAATTTAAAGAAAATGAAATTTATATAATGATAAAATTATAATGCAAATTAAATTTAGGTCATGTTTGGATTGAGTATTATTTTAAGTTAATAACCCTTTATCCTTTAAAATAAAAGTAACATGTTTGGTTCAAATTTTTAGGGATATTAGGTGGGACTATTTAGTCCATTAAAATGATATAGTCCAGAGATTTAAGACTAAATAATGCGGGGAGAGGGGAGTTATTATAGTCCTAAGACTATTTCTCATTCGGGATTAGATATAAAATGACATCATTACCCCTTAACTTTCTAAAAGTTATTAAGATTTTTCATTCTCAATCATTTCCCTCGTCCACTTGATTGCATATTAATCATCCTATTTGGTTTCCCAACCGATACTTAGAAAGATCTTTTGCCAAAATGAAATATATAAAAATTACAAAAATTCCCTAAAGAAATAAAAATTACAAAGAGTCCTATAATCTGAATATTCCAAACAACCCCTTGAAAAATCCAAAACTACAAATAAAGAATAAAAAATAAAAACTACAAATAGCCCCTTGAAAAAAAATGAATTACAACAGGCCTTGAAAAAATTTGCAAGTTTCAAATAACACTTGAAATTTTAAAAATAACAAACATCCCTCCAAAATTTTAAATGTTATAATTAAACCTAAAAATTTTGCAAATTACAAACAGCCCCTTTAAAGTTTGAAAAATTATAAAAAACCAAAATTATGTAAACTATAAATATCCCTTTAAAAATATGAATACAAACAATCCCATGAAAATCAAAAATTACAAATAAAACTCCTGAGATACTTTGCTAATATGTAGAGGGCATTATGGATATTTATTGTTATGTTCTAATTTTATACCCCTTTATAATGAAAAGTGTCCAAACATGACATAGGTATTAGAGATGTTAATAACAATTTGAGCCAAACATATTATTAAAAATTTAACTCACTACATTACCGAACAATTATATCCAAGGACTATAGCGAGTTAAATTTGTCCTAGGATTAAAAGTCCCAAATCCAAACATAGCCTTAGGGTGTTTGTCATAATAAAACTGTAAAATTTTTTAATTCTATATTAGACCCTCAAGAATCCTGATTCATGAGTTCGAATTATTTTCCTCCTTTAATGTGCTTCCACCTGTTAAGGAATAACTTAAATTATTATTATTCTCCACTCTAATTAGAATAATAAAATTGGAGATAAAACTGTCATTAGCTTCTTTTTTTTTTTTGGCAGCACCTGTACTTTGTAACCAAGCAACGAATGAAATTAAATGCTATATCTCTGAAGTAAGAGATTCTTTGCTCATATTAGTCACCATGAAAACTATGTTTCAAGATACTTGTAGTACTGACTACTTGCTGTTATAAAAATTATCTAGTTTGAGTAATATCAACAAACTCATTCAGCATTTATATATTCTTCCAAAAAATTAAGCATTTATATATGAAAAAGATAAATCAGATATGAATTATTACCCTTTTTTCTCCTAGAATAGCTTCATGCTCAATCTGAAAAAGTTCAATTGGACTCATTTACGATCATTTATAAATTAAAGATATAAAAGCTCTATATCTTAGGTATAATGCTATTTTTTATAAATATAACTAATTTGTATATTAAGAAACAAAACTGTTGGGTACTCTCTTTGTATACATATTATTAAACATTAGTAAATTAAACCTATATGAAATGAAAAAGCGAAAGGAAGATATATAGTCGTCAAGATAAAATAAGCATTTTGATAGCTAATTAATGTTTTATAACTTTACCTCATTTTTTTTTTTGGGATAGAAAGTAGATAACTTTACCTTAGTTGACCATAAGCTAAATCTAAAGTTTTGTCTTACATCCTAAATTAAATGATTAATAATTTAACCAAGATATAAATGTTAGACTTGCCTATTTATTAATAATTTTGAAAACAAACTAAAGGACTAAAACATTTTACAATAAACTATGTAGATCATCGATAGCCAACCATTTAATTTATGTTAAAGATTAGGAGATAAGATTTGTACATCCGCGAAAAATATAATCTTCAAAGGAGCTTGCAAGTTCGGCGCATAATCATAAAATTATGTTAATAAATAGCACATAGTCATTATTCTCGTGCAAACTTCTCAAGATGTTCTCTCCATGAACTTGCTGGTAATCAAATTTTCCATGCAAGTAATAGAATCATTGATTAAAAAATCTTATTAAGTATATATAATTTCATATAAGAGATCTAATGTTAAGATAATCTTGATCTTATTAAGGAGGGTCGTAGTGAGATCATGATTGCATTAGTAAGGTTCATGTCTGCAAACACTTGCTACAAAAAATAAGGCTAAACTACCAAATTGACATTTAAAAATACCCATTTTACCGCATTGGTATTTAAAATATCTCCGATGACGCTTTGATATTTAAAGTTGGTTTACGTTAGCACATGGGTCCAAATTACGGCTTTTCCTAAACTCATCATGCGGACCATCACGTGACCCTTAATGACCGTTAGAAAATGCCGATGTGGCATGGATTAGTGACGGACTTGATTAATCGCCATGTGCCTCTCACGTGCCATCAATAAGCGAATTTGAGATCAAAAGCCCTAAATTGACGATTGCCCCATTCTTCATGCGTTTCAAAAGATCGATGATCGGGCGGTGGTTAAGGAGATTGTTGCCAAACTTACGATTCTTTGGTGATCTCGATTTCATGAAGGGAAGTGAAACCGTGTCCGATAACCTATAGGCGTTATTGTCCTCGTCGAAAAGACAAAGGTGACTATTTTACGCATTTGTTTGTTCCTTGTTGATGCATGCGTTTAAACTTTTATTTATATAAGTGAAATTATAGTTTGGAGTGTTTATAAGTCTTATTATTAACAAATTAGGATTTATGTGAATGATATCGGGTTTTTTCAAAAATTTAGGGGTTTTGTAAGATTTGGAGCAAAGCAGAGCAAAATGTGATTGTGGTTGTATTTTTTTGTTCATCATGCAGATGGGTGGGAATATAATGGTTAAATTCAGACATGGTGGTTCTTTTGAGTTTCTATTGTCAAGAGTATATTAGTGGCTCCTTTGGCGTGCAATTCATTCGGAAGATATCATGACAATAGACTTGTTGAGAGAAAAAATTAGAGAGTATGGGTATACTGATGCATTCACTTTGTGGTATGGAATACCTCGTGGTGGTGTTGGAGCCGTATTGCCTCTTCTCTTAGATACAGACTTAGCAAAATTTATGGAATATGCACGTAAGGAGGGTGTAATTGAGGTGTTTGCCAATCATTTTATAGATCAAGCTATTGAAGTGGACATTCCTCGGTTGAAGATCCTCCAAAGGCAAGCTAATCAAGATGAAGTTCCCGACCCCAATGAGTGTACTCAAAAAGTAAGGCTTCAGAGGAAGAAAGAAGATAACCCTAAGAGAAAGAGGACAACCCTATAAGAAAGAAAACGACATGTAAAAGAAATAAGCTTACCCCTGTTAGGAAAGTATTATCAAGAGCTGAAAAGGGTAAAAATATTGCCACTTCAACTCATCTTGATCAGAATGCATCCTCTACTGATGATGATGACTCGGTAGAGGATGAAACATACAAAATGGACCCAACTGAAATGGTAGATGATGATGAGGAGGAGTTGGTTGAAAAGTCCAGAAGGAGAAGGGAGAAGAAGGTGGTGACTGATGAAGGCCATTCTAAACATGAAGCTAATGCAGAAAAGGGATATGAAAGTGATGTCTCAGTTGATAGTGAAGTAGAAAAGGCACTAAATAGTGACCATGAGGAGCTTCGTGAGATGAGAGAAAGAAATATTGCCTTATTTGTCGCTGCTGATGGGTAACATAGCTTTCACTCCGTGCAAGGATTGAAAAGGAGCACCAAGTGAAGGAGATACAGACAAGCAACCGAGACTCATGCACAACCAATTGAAGCATGCATGCCTAGTACCCTAAATGCAGAGCAGTCTAGTGAGGCAAATGCGTAACCTCAACATTATGAAGCAAATGAGGAGCAACCAACTTCAAGAAATGTAAAAAGAGCAAATGTAAGCAAATGCGAACCACCAAGTGGACTAAATATCGAACAACCAACACAAGCAAACTCGAACAACCAACAGCCCAAATCCGCAACAAGATGATGATGATATTGAGGGTCCGACAGGTGGTCCTAGAGCAAAAGGAGTGTTGCTAGCAATACAAAGTGGCCTAAATATCGACATCCGATAGTGGAGGATATGAATCGACGTGAGAGATAGTGCCGATGAGGAAGCATTGAGCCAAGTGAAGATGAATCAGAGTTATCCCTAAAAGGAAAAAGAAAATGAAGGAGCCAATAAAGTACAAGTTCTTCAATGAAGATGTGGACATGAATCGTGGAGCCGAACTGGATTGAGATTCACTTCAAGAAAGGTACCGAAGAGGCTATACTCATGTATTCTATGCAAAAACACTATGATTTGGTCTATATGAAAATGACAAAAAGAATTCACATTGGATGTTCTATGTGCAATTGGGAGTTGATCACTGGAGCATCTTATAGATAGTATGGCATGGCAGATTAAGCATGTATCCCCTACACACACATGCAATAGGACATTCAAGAATAGACTAATAACGAGAAGATTGCTCAAACTTACCCACCAGTTATTAAAGAATCCTAAATTGAAGCCAAGGGAAATTGTCCGATATGAGAATAAAATTTGGAGTAAATGTAAATGAGAGGAAATGTGCAAGGGCCAAGGACAAGGCACTCAATGTCAGCATAGCTTAATGCAAAGGCAGTGATGGATTGCTCAAGCCTTACATAAGAGAGTTGTGCAAATCAAATGAAGGCACCACAAATGTTTTAAAGGTCCATGAATCAAGACTGTGAACCACTATATTCATGAGAGTTTATATATGTTTTAAAGCAATGAGATTGGGTTTCCTACATGGTTGTAGGAGATTCTTTGGCTTAGATGGATGTTTTCTCAAACACTCATGTGGAGGACAGCTTATTGAGTGCATTGGGAGAGATGGAAATAACCACATGTATCCAATAGCATAATGAGGGAGGGAGAAAATAAGAACTCTTGGACATGGTTTCTTAGATGTTTGAATGCGATTTGGAAATGAGGGATGGTCAAGGATGGATCAGAATGTCGATCAACAAAAGGTATGATATAATTTTTGTTTGAACTTAAATTATTGCTAGATTATTCAAATTGACGCTTATATATGTGGTTGTTTGATAGGCCTTGTACCGCCATTCATGAAATGTGTGGCAGAGTTACTGCATAATGTGCAAGGCACATATATTCTAACCGAGAAAGGCTCAACAATGGTGTAGGCATAAAAATGCTTATCAAGACCGAACGAACTCGTGGACGCGGGTTGACAACCAACGATCCATTCGACAAACCGACGCCGCGAAAACGCATCACGCCGCGAAACGCCAGAGCCAGTCGACGAGCACATGAAGTGAGTCGGCAAGACGTGACGCGCAATGAAACGACGCGCCGAAGTTGACTAAACTCAAACGCCGATGAGAGAATCAACCGCATTTAGTCCGGCCGATGCAAACGAACCGCTTGAGCTCGAAGTTGATCGGCACGGACTCAAACACAACGCAACATCACCGAGCAAAACTAAGCCCTAAGACCGAGAATCGACGAGAAACGACAAAAACCAGTAAAAACGCCGCAGAAGACGGCGCCGCTGCCAAACCTCGGCCAGTGGCCAAGGTGGCTCGCCATTTGGCCGAGCCACCTCGCCAACAATGAGGTGCCTCGCCAAGTGGTGAGGAGGCTCGCCACTTTGCCGAGCCACTCGCCAACTTGGCCGAGGTGCCTCGCCAGTGGCCGAGCCACCAGGTGTCGGCGACCCCTCCATTGTAATAAATAGGGGGTCTGGATTTAAAGAGATTTGGAGGATTTGGCTTTTGGCTTGAGCACGGATTGAGGATCTTTCAAGAGTTCTTACGAGATCCACGAGCCGCCGACGACCGCTCGAAAGCGCCGGCAGCATAAGTTCAACACGCCCGACTACAAGCGGAAGGTAATCGAATTGGTCGAACTACAGATACCCTCTAGATTAAGCTGCCTTAATCTCGTGGATAGCTGTGATTTCTCCTAGTAGATCTCACCCGCCCATGATCTTCTCCTTCGTGAGTGTGATCCCCGGCATCCTCTCCCTCGTGAGTGATCCTCAGCGCTCGCTTCCTTCGCGGAAACGAGCCCTTCACATCTCAGAGTTCCAACCGTCTCCACGGATCGGAATTGCGCTGTGGTCCACGGACACAAAAGTCCCCACGTGCAAAGAACCCACGCAAGCGAGGATCCGACATAATGAGATCCTCGTGTTTGTTCAAAAGGAAAAAGTTGTAATCTTTTCTGATTTTCATTGTACTTTAAAATAAAAGGCATTTTTTTGAATTTTGTTGTAGGCCAAAGAAGCTATAAGCAAATTCAAAGCAATGATAATCATCCCACTTTTACCGCAACAAGTCGGGCGACCACAGAGGAGCCACCGCCCTGATCGGAGGTCGCTGTACGCAGCCGCGCGATTCCTATCCCGGTGGAGGAAGAGGTCGAAGTTCGACCGTGAGAAGTTCGAGGAGTACTTGTCCTCACCCTCTTTCAGATCCAGCCTCGCTTCCAAGAAGTTCTCCTCACGCAAGAACCCATGGGCTCGAGGTAGAGCCCCGTGACGGCAGTCCAACCGCCGCAGTAGCTAAAAGTCCCCTCGGCGCTCAAGTCCGAATTGCAGAGGCGCCAGATGAACGCCGATGACGCTCAAGGCCTAAGCGAAGCCCGCCAAAGGCGACGACAGCTCGGCGCGCAAACTCGCCAAGGCCATGCAATCCGTGGATGGTCCGGCTATGAAGGATCTAAGATCCAGACACGCAGAGGCTCCGCCTCAAGGAATCGACGGTCCATCCAAGCCGCCAACCAACGAGTGGGTCCGTGTCAAACGGAACCGCTCCACGCTTCGGCGATGATCCGGAAGCTGCCGGCACTCCTTGCACAAGCACGAAGCGTTAAAGAAGCTCGCGGAATTAAAGAAGGAAGTGGCAAAGAAGCCACCAACGCATCGCCAGTTTGGAGGCCCAAGTCTAACGGTGCCCCAACCTCGCTATCCACATTCCCGCTCTGCACTTAAGCCGAAGGATACAGCGCAAATCCAACGCCAAGGTCCAAGACCGACGACGCCAAAGTCAAAGCGCCTCAGATCAATGGTGAAGCCAACTCCCCACCACCACCAAACCGACTATCAAGGATCGCCCGTCCTCTGAGAATCACGTCACTCATGCGGAGGTCACATCCGCCCAACAAGGACAAGAAGATTCTCAGCCCTCCTATCGGATTGAAAATCGAAGTCCAGAGTCCACGAAACTTTGCTTCACACCGGGCGAAGTCTAGGCGAAGTCACGGCTTGGATGGATTGACCCGCTCTGAAGGAGACGTCCGACGATGAGGACGCTATACCCGGTGAGACCACCACGGTAGATTGCTCTCAGACACACACCAATGAGCTACTACCGCGGTAAGGGTACGAGAAAATCTCAAGGATTCCCCTAAATTAACGCTATCATGCTTGTGCTCCAAGCTCATCAAGACGGTGCTCTCGGAATGCAATTGCCGCCAAGAAGCTCCAAAGGGTGTCGGCCTTCCGAGAGACTCACCACCGGAGATCTGACCTAGGTCAAGGAGATTCCGCAAGGATGGCATCCCGAGAGGATGAATTGCCGAGGTCACTAATAATATGACCGCAAAGAACCATCGTTAAGGGCTATTCAACAGACGCAACGGTTAACTCGCTATGGTCCCGACTATTCGACGGTCCAATTATGACAAGCTCTTGAGAGGGCTACCTTCAGAGGATGAAGTATCGACGGCCCAAGAATGGCATCCGACAATACGCCTTCTAGCCACGACAACCCCAAAAGCTTATGATCGCGATGCATCAGGCCAAGATGTCGGACGGCGCTGAATAAGCAACGGAAAACTTCAAATTAGAGATGGAGTTGGCCATGCACGGCGAGAGAAATGCATGACCAATGATCCAAGCTTTAACAAAGCATCGAGGGGAATCAAGTCAACACATCGACGTTGATCAAGATGACCACCGGATCGAGGAAGCACCAGAAGATGATAACCCTCCTCAACCACGCCGACGCGCTGTGCTCATGAGAACGAGAAGATCAAAGATTTGGAGAGCAAAATCAACTCATTGATTTCCGCCAAGAAGTAAAGAAGACAGTATTCCTTGCCCATACCCGGAGGGAGGAATCAATCCCGCACTCCGAAGTTTAACTTAATAAACTTCACGCCATTTGATCGGAAGGGTTCCCCGACGAGACTTGATTTATTTCAAGTCACACCTCGAGTTTTCGCAACGAACCCTCGATGGTTCGGCATTCGCTGGCACCCTTCGTGGGTCATGAATGGTACCGCCGCCTCAAGCGGGAGCATTCACACAACTGGGACGACATGGAGTCTAGCTTCCTACTTTGATGACGATACCGAGGTATCGATCGGACATTGCTCGACGAGAAGCGTAAAGATCTGAGAAACCGTGGACATCTTTGTCAAACGATTCGAACAAGGCAATGAACCGCCGGGATCCAATAACAGGAGTTCATACTCCAAACTCACACGAACTTATCGATAGATGTGCTTGAAGCAATGGGTACAAGCACCATCGATAACGCGGAAGGACTTGAAGGTTACGGAGAGCAAGCGAAGATTCCTTAAAAGGAAAAGGCGAAAGAGGCCACCGAATAAGCTCGTAAGCGTAATTTTGTCCCACGCAAGCGGGAAAGAGCACCTAAGACGGCTATAACCAAACATTCCAACCCAACCCTGGCGAAGAAGAAGCAGAGTAACGGGCGCCGCATAGCACAATCAACGCAACTGGCCACGTAAGAAGGCCTCGTGAGCCAGATTCCCGTCCTATTCCTTTAGGGACGAGATTCCTGCTCTCTTCAAATATCTTGTCGAAAATAACAAGATCAAGCTCCTCCCATTCGAATCAAGAGGAAGCAATGAGGACTAACGACCAAAATATCGGCAGACACAGTAAGGCAATTCATCATCCTACTAAACTCGTTCTTTAAGGATAAAATCTAGGCTTTAATTGATGTAGGGTCATCACCATGAAGCCGCCCAAAGAAAAGAAGGTCGAGCGAATGCGTGTCCATAAGCTGGTCGGTACCGCTGACATGGTTTGAACCTAAAACCGGTCAAAGTCGCAAGTGAAGATTGAATGATCCACACACAACGCCGTAAAGGCTTGTATCGTATACGCTCGAATGGCTAAGTCTTGTGGGTCCACCTGCACTCGCTTGAAGATGAGCAATGGGTAGCCTCTTCTTCGTGGAAGAAAAAGCCAAGCGTAAGGGAAAGGCATGCCATGCCACTTCCGCACTCGAGGGAGACGATGAACGTGGTAACATTCCACCGTCCGGCGGGAACTCAAGCCCACGCCACCGAGTGGACACGAGTACAAGTACAAGTACCGAAGTCCCCGACCTAATGCCAAGACGCCTCGAGCTAGGGGTACCAACCCCAATACTCGCACGAGAGAAAGCGCGAATGCCAGGTGGTCGCCAAAGAAGCCACAAAGAAAGCAAAATTTAAGAAGTTCACTCGGCCTCGATTCACACCGATTGAAGAGATAAACCGAACTCAACTCTCCATACCGCTTTGATGTAATGGCACAATTGGCTAATATCCCCGCAAGGATCACTCTCTACGAAGTTGTTGCGTTGTCAAAAGAGACGCAGAGAAGCTCTTCAAGAAGCCCTCACGATTCGTAAGTCTTCCTCACGTGATAGGTCCGTAAGAGTGCCCAACAATGCAACCTTGCGGCTAAACACTTCCCCGCATCACTTTTACAAAGGAGGATATGTAGACGGAATTCCAAGCATGATAGGCCGCTTTACTTCACCGGTATATTTTAGCGGTTAACGGATCCAAGTCGATCCGTTCAGGAGCATCATGCCCCCGCGCTCATGTATCATCTTCGAATCCCGCCAAGAGTCAAGGCCGAGCACGCGATCTATGGTTTAACACCGCCGGCCTTGGTAAAATCCGATAAAGTGCCAAATGGGGACTTAAAGTCCAAGTCACCGCTATGTGATTGACGAGACTTCCTATAATCCATCATGTCGACCTTGGATCCATGGTAACGCTATAGTCCCATCTACTTCATCGTCTCAAATATGTAGACACGTAATAATGAAGTCAAGACGGGGTCGCGATAAACGTACCGCTTAAGGATGGAGAATTATTTCACCATTCTCTCCTCTACTAATGAGTCCAAATCGAATCATCGCCCAAGGCACTGACAGCGGTGAAGAAGATACCGGGTCCGCTTGGTTATAGTGGTGGTTTTGTTTTGAAACCATTGTACCCTTTGTAATCAATCTTGACGATGAAGAATCGCCGATGAACATTGTAATTGGCAAATTGCCAATGAATCAAAATGACGCATTTAGAGTATCCTTTGTCTTTGAATGATGTGATGACAGTTTATACAACGATCCGGTTGCACTCGCCAACTCGGTCATATTGCTTTACACAAAAGCAGCTCCAGACTCCTTTAGACTCGCCATTCCACGTAAGATTAAGTAGTGAGAAAGACTTGGTTTACTAAAAGGAGATGCGCTCCATCAATAATCATTTCTTTGAAGAAGATGAAGATGACAACGGACCTATCCTCCACACATTCTGATATAGTCCAAACACCGGTATCATGAAGAAATGGGGTACAACTTGACACAAGGAGAAGGTCTATATTTTGGGCGAGGTCCTCGAGTCCTCCTAAAGCGGATATGTCCCAAGAGGGAAGCCGATAACTACTATGCCTTTAGAAGGGGATTGGATATGAATCCTCCTCTAAGATGAATGCTCGGGTCGATTGATAATCCACCCAATGAGGGAGACGGATTATCGCCCGACTCTTCTGGCTTGGGATTCGACACCACCTCGAGAAGCTTTCAAGGCTTTGATGTCAAATATGGCTACGGCCGATCCTCGCTACTATTGAGAGTGATGAAGATATGCCAACATGGGAAGACCCATGGATCCATCAACCGTGAGAGAGCTTGGGGATAGTTCAGCAAAGAGAACCCCAAGGACGAGGTAGTCCAAGTTAATATGGGTGACGAAGAACATCCTAAACTCATAAACATCAGTAATACTCTTCAAGAGAAGGAAGAGTTAATTGCCTTAATCGGGAGTATATCGACATATTCCTGGAGTTACGAGGACATGCCGGCTCGACCTAATGTGGCACATCACCAACATCAAGATGGATGTCAAACTCCAAGCAACAAAGAAAGACGGTTTCACCAAAATATTGCAAGCAATCGCTGATGAAGTGAAGAAACTCATTGAATCGGATTCATCGAGGAAATTCAACATCCGGACGGGTGGCTAATATAGTCCCTACCATGAAGAAGAATGGTTCGATTAGGATCTGTGTTGACTACGAGACTAAACGCCGCTTGTCCAAAGATGACTTTCTCTTCCAATCAATGGCGTCATATACCAATACGCGGTGGATTTGAAAGAATGTCATTCATGGATGGTTTCTGTTATAATCGCATCAAGATGCACCCCGAGGATGCCAAGCACACGCCGCTCGTAACTTCATCGGTGATATATTGCTACACTCGGCCATGCCGCTCGCCTCAAAATGCTACATATCGCCGAAGATGACGAATTTTCCAGACCATCTCCTGAAAACGGTCGAATGTTACGCCGACGACTTGGTCGCCAAGAGCCGCGGACAAAGGAGATCACATCAAAGATCTTAGAACGGTATTCGAGCTCATGCGAACTCATCAACTAAAGATGAACCCCGCCAAATCCTTCCTCGATGTCTAGTGGCAAGTTCCTCGGCTTTGTCATCACAAATAAGGGCATCCACGCCGATCCCGATAAAGTGAAGGCGATTCAAGAATTGCAAACTCCAAGAAATCTAAGAGAACTCGGGGGACAAGGAAGATCGGCATACATCCGGCGGTTCATATCAACCTATCGTGGAAGTGCCAACCGCTCTCCAAATTGAACAAGAAGGGCGGTCGCTTATTTGGGACGACGCCGAAGGCATTCAAGAGATCAAATCCGATCTCGCTAAACCTCCCGCTCTTGTTGCACCGCAGCTTGGGAAAACCGCTTTTGATCTACGCCAAGGCAACGGATCACTCGTTGCGCTTTACTCAGAAGACGACGACAGCCGGTCACGTAATTGTGCATTACTCGAGTCGAACATTAGTCCGAAGTCTCGAGCATCCAATGGTCGAAGCGCGCTTTGCATTAGTGTTCGCGATTCAAAATGCGACACTATTTAGTAGGACGACGATTTATGTTATTCTAACGTGAAATCCAACCGAATATTTATGACCACCGGCCTCAATGAGTTGGCGCTTGGCTTAAATGGGCCTTGCTTTTGTCCCAATATGACTTGCACTTCAAACAACAAAAGTCGGTCAAAGGACGCTGATTTGCGATCTTGGTCACAAACAACGGACGCAGCTTGAGCTATATGATGATCTTCCTGATGAAGTCCACGGTTAACACTACGCCTCACCAACAAATATGGCGATCGTATTTTGACGAGCTCTCGAAGCTACTAATGTAGCAAGTGCCCCGATGTTCTAAGATTTCACCGAGTCCGGTTGTCTTAGTTTCCCTGTGGAATCATGTCATGCCCGTGCTTATTCACTCACCAACCTTGTTCCAATAACGAGCCGAATACAACGCTACATTTATTGGACTTAGCTTAAGGAGCGGGGTCGAATATCTCAAGCATACGGCGATTCACAACCGATAGTGCGTGATCCGCGGGAGACTATGAAGTCGAATCCGCATCTAATTCCTTATCATCGCGCGAATCAAATGGCGACTCATTCAAGAGTTCTTCATCGAGTATATCCCACGCTCCAAAACGCTTACCAGATGCACCGGGCGCGTTAGCGTGTCGTAGCACAACCTTCCGAGACCGGCAACCGTTACGGCCGACTCACCAACTCAGATCATATATGATGAGGTAAGAAGATGAAGGGGTAATTACCAAAGAGGCATATACAACCCAAACCAAATGGAGCCCCGAGTGTTTCCTATCATCGACTACGCCTTATGGTATTTTGCCGTAAGACGCGAAGAAGAGAGAGTCAATCCGGCCAAGAGCTCCAAGATTCTTCTACGCATAAGAACCCGTGATGCTATATCGCCGGGTACATGGTCTTTATTCGATGCCTCTCAAACAAAGAGGCGTAAGAGGTCCTTCTGAAGCAATTTTAAGGTGAATGGTGCGCACCTACCGGGTCCCAAGCTCTATCAATCAGAGAATGGGCTACTTTGGCCAACGATTAATGACGCAAACAGCACGCCGAAATGCCACGCTGTCAAATTCACGAATTATATGCACACCTCCGAAAGCGCTGTATCCTTCGCCACATCCCGCCATTCGAGGCATGGGGAATGGATGTTGTAGGTCCTATTTTTCCTCCGCGTCACAAAGGCGATCGGTTTATTCTAGCAATCACCGACATTCCAAGTGGGCGTATAATCCCGCTAAAGGAAGTCAAGGCGAGTACCGTCATCAAATTTATCAAACACCATGTCATCTACCGACACGGTGTTCCAAGACGGATCGCGGATGACAACGGTCCCTAATTCATCGCAATTCCTTCATCGTTTTGCTAAAAGTTCGTAATACAAGATGTTCATCGATTCTATAATCCAAAGAAGAAATGGATTAGCCGAGGCATTCAACAAGACGATTATCAAAATTCCGTCAAGCTTGTGAAGAATAACAAGCGAGACCGGGACGATAAACTCTGAGAAGCACTGGCATATCGCACAACCAGACGCGACGCCAACCGAGCGACCCCGCATTCTCGGGTTTACGCGTGAAGCGCTTCCTCCTGGAAATCCAGATTCGCCACCGCGACGCTCTTCAACGGAGATGACGAATGAAGAACAACATCAAAACGCCTCAAGAGCTTGAGATGTTAGATGAGAAGCTCGAGGCTCAACAATGCATTGAGTTCTACCAAGCTAGATGTCGAGGGCTTTCAACAAGAAAGTTCGACAGAGAACCTTTAGAGAAGGAGATTTGGTCCTCGCCGCCGACACCGATAATCCTCACTTCCAAAAGAAAGGTAAATTCAACCTAAATGGGAGGGTCCGCTTATAATAGAAACAGCTTTCTCCAATGGTGCGACGCTTAATTACCAAATGGCGACCGCAATTAATGCCGATAAATGGAAGTTCCGAAGAAATACTACCCTTAGTATCTTCGGATAACCCGCTTCGACGGAAGTTCCTCGGGAGGTTTCACCCACTTTTCCTTGAGGATAACCCTAGATTTTCCTCCATCATAATTTCCACCGATCAAATTCCTTGACGTAGGTCTACAAATTTTCGGTATCGCCAAAATCCCCTTGATTCCGGCTTATGAACAAGAGGCCCACTAAAATCTCCTTTCACTTAGATAGAATATAAAATTCTTCCTCTCCAAGCCGCAAATCCTTTCGTGTCAAACGAAGGGTTCCATCTCTCATCTTAGGTAGCCGATCAAGGTATTGCGCCGGATTTTCGCACTGTGTTGTCCACTCAAGGTCACCTCGAGTCTCTTCGTTTCTGAGTGGAGATCCCACTTAGTTCCATCTCTTTATCTTAGGTAGCCGACCAAGGTATATGCCGGATTTTCGTACGGTGTCGTTAACACAACCTTAGAGCCAGAACGGCGGTTCACGGTCGGGACTCACCGACTCTTACATTATCCAATATGATGAGATGCGAGAAGATGAAGGTAATTACCAAAGAGGCATATACAACCCAAACCAAATTGGAGCCAGGATTGGCTTTCCTATCATCGACTACGTCTTGCATGGTATTTTGCGAGGAAGGCGTGAAGAAGAGAAGTCAATCCGTGAAGACTCAAGATTCTTCGACGAGCCGGATGCTATATGCTTGAGTGCGATGGTCTTTTACTCCGATGCCTCTCAAACAAAGAGGCGAGAAGAGGTCCGCCGGGAAGCACGAAGGTGAATGTAGTCTTGCGCACCGCACGGTCCCAAGCTCTGATCGAATCGGAGAATGGGCTACTTTGTATGATGATTAATGGTAAGTGCGGCTCCGGAAATGCCGCGTGTGTCAAATTCCGCGAATTATATGCACCGACCTCTGGCGATTGCATCCCGACCACATCACGGCCATTGAGGCATGGGGAATGGATGTTGTAGGTCCTATTTTCCTCCCGTCGGTCAAAGCGTCGGTTTATTCTAGCAATCACCGATTACTTCTCCAAGTGAAGCGAATCCCGCTAAAGGAAGTCAAAGCGTACAAATCGTCAAATTTATCAAACACCATGTCATCTACCGACCGCGGTGTTAAGGCGGTCGTGCATGACAGCGGTCCCCAATTCATCGGCAATTCCTTCATCGAGGTTTTGAAAAGTTCAAAATACAAGATGTCTCATCGACACCTATAATCCAAAGAAGAAATGGATTAGCCGAGGCATTCAACAAGGCGATTATCAAAATGCGTCCGAAGCTTGTGAAGAATAACAAAGCGGGCGGACGATAAACTTCGGGAAGCACTGGGCATATCGCTGTGATGCATACGCCAAGCTGGGCGACCGTACTCCACGGTTTCAGGTTGTGGCAGATTCTCCGTTAAATCCGATTCGTCACCGCGCCGCCCTTTCAGCGGAGATGGCGAATGAAGAACAACATCAAAACATCTCGAAGAGCTTGAGATGTTAGATGAGAAGCGCTGGAGGCTCAACAATGCATTGAGTTCTACCAAGCTAGGATGTGAGGGCTTTCAACAAGAAAGTTCGACAGAGAACCTTTAGAGAAGGAGATTTGGTCCTCATTTGCGGCGATAATCCTCACTTCAAAAGAAAGTAAATTAGAACCTAAATGGGAGGGTCGTTTATAATAAAGCAGTTTACTCAATGGTGCGTATCGCCTAATTACCCAAAATGGCGTAGGCAATTAATCTTAGATAAATGGGAAGTTCGAAGAAATACTACCCTTAGTATCTTGGGATAACCGTTCGACGGGGAAGTTCCTCGTGGGAGGTTTCACCCACTTTCCTTGAGGATAACCAGATTTGTCCTCCATCATAATTTCCCACCGATCAAATTCCTTGTGGTAGGTCTATAAATTTTAAATGCGTTACCAAAATCCCTCTTGATTAGTCTATGAACAAGAGCCCTCAAAATCTCCTTTCCGCTAGAATAGAATATAAAATTCTTCCTCTCAAGCGTAAAATCCTTTTAGTGTCAAGCGGAAGGGTTCCATCTCTCATCTTAGGTAGCTTGGTGAAGGTATTTGTAGGGATTTTCGAGACCGGGTTGTCCTTTGAAGGTCACTGAGTCTCTTCGGTTCTGTGGAGATCCTCTTAGTTCCATCTCTTTATCTTAGGTGGCCGTGAGAGGTATCTTGTAGGGATTTTCGAACCAGGTTGTCCGTGAAGGTCACACGAGTCTCTTCGGTTCTCGTGGAGATCCCACTCTTAGTTCCATCTTTCATCTTAGGTAGCCGACCGGTGTAAGCGCCGATTTTCGCACTGTGTTGTCCGATCAAGGTCACCTCGAAGTCTCGCTTCCTGAGTGGAGATCCCACTCTTAGTTCCATCTTTCATCTTAGGTAGCTCGAATGAAGGTATGCGCCGGATTTTCGCACTGTGTTGTCCACCAAGGTCACCTCGAGTCTCTTCGGTTCTGTGGAGATCCCACTCTTGTTCCATCTTTATCTTGTAGCGCCGATCGGGTATAGGCCGGATTTTCGCATGTGTTGTCCGCTCAAGGTCACTCGAAGTCTCTTCGTTCTCTCGAAAGGGAGATCCCACTCTTAGTTCCATCTCTTTATCTTAGGTAGCGCCGACCGGTATAAGTACGGGATTTTCGCACTGTGTTGTCCGACAAGGTCACCCGAGTTTCTTCTCTTGAGTGGAGATCCCACTTTTAGTTCCATTCTCATCTTAGGTAGCTCGAATCGGGTATATACGGATTTTCGCACTGTGTCATTCACCTAACACTCGAGTCTCTTTCGCTTCCTGAGTGAGATCCCACTTTTAGTTCCATCCTTCATCTTAGGTAGCTCGGATCAAGGTAAGCACGATTTTCGCATCGTGTTGTCCGAATCGGTCACCAGTCTTTTCGATTCCTACAAGAAATCTCAAGTATTGGTTTCATTCTCAGAAATAGACAAGTTCTCCTTTCCCACCCCAATCAATCTTACTCCGTTCAGCCTATTCTGGCCAAAAGAGGACACCAAGGTTCATCTTGGGCATTTCTATCCTAAGCCTAAGAAGGATAAAGCCAACTTTACACGCTACGCTTCGGCTTAGTCTTTTTCCATTGAAGAAGACAACAGAGTTTGATTCGGGTATTTTATCCCTAAGCCTAAGAAGGATAAAGCCGACGCCAACGCTGTCGGGTTAGCCTTCCCGTGAAAAAACGGTCTACGATTCAACATCGTAGCACTAAGTCTAAGAGAGTTTCATTCTTTTAGCACAACGCTGTGTGTAGAACGGATTTAGACAATCTACACGCTAGCCCAACTCAAACGGAGTTGGTAAAGGCTCATCAAACCCGCTTGAGGGTCGGGGTCGCTATAACTCTAAAGCCAACGCCCACACGCTGCCACGGCTTAGTCTTTTTCCGATTGAAGAAGACACCGAGTTCGATTCGGGTATTTTATCCCAAACCTAAGAAGGGATGAGTCTACGGTAACACGCTGCTGTCGTGGTCTCGCCCGTAAAGAGTATGAAGCCTATGATTCAACATCGTAGCATTAAGTCTAAGAGAGTTTTATTCTTTTAGCACAACGCCACGCATGAACGGATCCGTGATAATCCACACGCCAGCCCAACTCAAATGGTAGTGGTAAAGGCTAATCAAACCGCTGATGGTCGAGGGTTTGCCAAAAATCCTATAAGTATTATGGTTAATTATTTCCACGGCAAAAAGAATCATAATAAACAATGAAAGGAATGGATCTTATTCATATAGAAGGAACTACAACCGCTTAAACATCAAGTCTATGACAAAGGATTTGCCGCTCAAGCCGACACTTCACCATTGTAAGCCCGTGGAGTTCTTCCCGCAACTCACCAAGGACTCCTCATCGGCTGCTCTTCGTGGTTGCCTCCTCGAAGCTCACGCCGCTTCGACAGATCGAGTTCCTAGACGCAACTGGGGCTTCTTCCTTGTTGGCCTTGGCTGCCCAAACCGCCATCCTATCTTCCTCAAGATGGAGCTCTCCCCGAAAGCAAGATATCCTCTCCGCGACTCGCCACAATATCACCGATGTGGCTTAAGGAAGAATATGTTTCAAAGAACAACAGCCCGAAATGATCGGGCTCGGCTCTCAGATCCGACTTCGAGCCCAAGAAAACACGCAGCATCGTACATGCCTCTAAACGCGAGCCCGATGAGCAGCTACATATGAGGAAGCCCCAGCCACCCGCAGTCTGCTAGCCTCTCAAGCTTTCCTCCGTGATGGGCGAGGTCATCAACAATGGCTCGAGCCGCTCGATAACCCATATCTGATCGGCTATCCGGGATCAAGCAAAGCTCTGAATCGATGAAGAGAAAGCCCGCCATGAAGGACCTTTTCGATCACCATGTTCACCAAAGAAAAGAATGAGCCGCATTTCCAAACAGATAATGATGGGATGGATCTTCATCCAAAGATCAACGCCTTGCCAGTCATGGAGTCGAGATGTAGGCTCAAGACGAAGAAAAGAGGACTTTAGAATTTTCAAAAATGGGCTAAAATTTATTCTAAAAGACCCTTACCCGCCTCCTCGGTGTAGTCTCAGAGCTAGAAGTCTACCGAGGCGTATCTATCACTGGATGTCAGCCAACCGCGGCCGAGCCTCGCGTGCTCATCTATCTCAACGGCCGCCGTGGTAGCCGATTCCGAGAGAGGCGAAAGAGGAGTACCTCACACGACAAATGGAATGTCTCTTTAATTATAGTGGTATTAGCCAAACGACCGGTCCTATAATTAATCGAAGAGAAAATTCATACCTTCTTCAGGACTAGAGTTTCAAATCTTCACCAAGGGTATCTCCATCCCGTGACCAAGCACGAAGTGCATCATCCATGGAAGTGTTATATAAACCGATCCCACTAAATCTTCCATGGAGAAGTCCTAAAAGAAGGCATTAGGAAGGCTAATGCAATTAAGTCAAACAATAGGTAAAGCTAACGCACTCCTACAATGGGGTTAGCTTGCTTAGTCTCGATTTGTGCATTTGTCTCGCAACTCTAAAAGAGCAAAAAGCGAAGAGGTAATTAGTGGAGGTAACAATTCGAAGTCGCTCAACTCGATTCGCCATCCGTAAGAGGAGTTATTGACGTTAGATGTACCCGGTTCACCAAATCAGTCCTACGCCACCTCCTCCGCTATAGCTCCATACATTTGTTGAGTAAAACTTGGCTCAAAGATGAGCGTAACCGGGCTCAAAGAAAATTGTGGTGAGCAAAATCAAAGCCGAGCATAATCCCTAGAACCCCTCGCATAATAACGAGAAATGTCACTTCAAAAGTTGAAATTTCAAGATTTCATCACGGTGAATTATTACCTCCACCGACGGATCATCATTACCGTCAAGTCTATATCAAAGGACCGAGGATTCACGGATTCTTATGGCTAGCCTCTTTCGCTTAACCCTTGAGAGGGTCGAAATTCTTCCTCTTCAACAGATTTTCCCGAAAATTCATTGGATGAGAAATCTAATGGAAAGGATGAGAAAACGAAGGGAAAAGGAGAAAGTACCGAGGTCCTTCTCATGAGCCGCAGCCTCCGCTGGTCTCCTAAAGTAGCAAATAGCCGAGTTGTGGAACTCCTCCCTCCCTCACCCGGCCGATAAGATTGGCGGCGCCCGAGCTTGAGTGGCATCTGTGGGTGTCTCGAGTGCCGTCGCGAACGATGCTTCGCCTACCAGATCAGATGGCCCTCAGGATCGACTCGCTAGCTACTAATAGCCAACTACAATGAAGGAATGTCGACTCTACCGACGGCCTCGAACTCTGAGATCAACCTAGCACCGTACATCCCATGACGCCCACAACCATGCTCGGCCATCCACAAGTCCACCTCGAAGTCCGAGCCGCCGGTTCGGGTTCCCAACATAAAGTTGGTCGTGAACCGAATCGGCGAGCAAAACGACAGGGAAAATAAGGCTCAATGAAGCATTCCTCCCTTACTCTGGTGAGATACCCCCGCCCGATATTCACTAGCCGCTTGAAATAGCCAATGTTAAGTGAAGTCTCGGCTGGTTCGCACCTCCTCCAACCAAGGACTCACCATATTGACCGAGAATCGAGGAAAACATCCGAAAAGATCCACCCTTTGTGAATCTCAGACTGCTTTGATCTCGAAAACCACGCTCTTCCATCGCAATCCTCTACCAACCGTGAAGAAAGGAGTAGACGAATCTGTGGAACCCGTGCCGACATCATGTCGGACGATGAAGGACCAACCAGCCATCAAATAGGTATATGGGAGCTCTACTCAGACGGAAGAAAAGAGGACTTTAGAATTTTCAAAGAAAAATAGGCTAAAATTTATTGCTAAAAGACCCTTACCCGCTTCCTTCTGTAATCTCGAGGCTAGCGAGTCTACCAGAGGTATCTATCGGCCGATGTTTGCCAACCGCTACTGAAGCCCTCGCAGGCTCATCTATCTCAACGGTCAGCCGGTAGCCGATTCCGAGAGAGGCGAAGAGGAGTACTTCCCAGCACAAATGGAATGTCTCAACCTCTTTTAATTATAGTGGTATTAGCCAAACGACCGGTCCTATAATTAATCGAGAGAAAATTCATACCTTCTTCGTGGACGGAGCTTCTAAATCTTCACCAAGGGTATCTCCATCCCGTGACCAAGCACGTGAAAGGCATCATCCATGGAAGTGTTGCCATATAAACCGATCCCACGAAATCTTCCATGGAGAAGTCCAAAAAGAAGGCATTAGGAAGGCTAATGCAATTAAGTCAAACAATAAAAGCTACGCACCTCCTACAATGGGGTTAGCTTGCTTAGTCTCGATTTGTGCATTTGTCTCCCCAATCCTCTAAAAGAGCAAAAAAAGCGAAGAGGTAATTAGTGGAGGTACGAATTCGAAGTCGCTCAATCCTCGTGATTCGCCATCCAGAAGAGGAGTTACTGACGTTAGATGTACCTGGGTTCACCAAATCAGGTCCTACGTCGACCTCCTCCGCTATAGCTCCATACATTTGTTGAGTAAAACTTGGCTCAGCATGAGCAGAACTGGGCTCAGCAAAATTGTGGTGAGCAAAATCAAAGCCAGGAGCATAAGCCCTAGAATCCCCTGCATACGAACGGAGAAATGTCAGTCTCCAAAAGTTGAAATTTCAAGATTTCATCACGGCGAATTATTACCTCTGTCACCGACTGGATCATTACTGGTCAAGTCTATATCAAAGGACCGAGGATTCACGTGATTCTTATGGGCTAGCCTCTTTCGTTTAACCCCTTGAGAGGGTCGAAATTCTTCCTCTTCAACAGATTTTCCTGAAATTTCAATTGGATGAGAAATCTAATGGAAAGGATGAGAAAACGAAAGGGAAAAGGAGAAAGTACCGAGGTCCTTCTCATGAAAGCCCGCTGGTCCTCCTAAAGTAGCCGCCGAGGGAGCCTGAACTTTCACCGGTCAGAAGAGGCCCCTCAAGGCCTCCTGATGTCAGCCATGTCTGCTTCAAGCGATGCTTCATAATCTCGATGGCCTCCAAAATTAATGTCGCTCTAGAACTCAATGGAGGATTAACTGTGATGCAGCATTCATGATGCTTCCCACAACCATGCTCTTGAGCCATCCACAAGAAAGTCGTTTCTGAGTTTTGAATGCCCAGTCATCAGTTTGCCTGAATAATTGGCTCATGGGCAAAAAAATAGGGCTCAATGAAGCATTCTCCCTTACTCCGGAAGGTGAGATACTGAGATATCCACTAGTTGAAATAGCCAATGTTAAGTGAAGTTTTGTCTTCCTGTTGCACTCAACCAAGGACCATATTGAGTGAGAATCGGAAAGCATTCATCCACCTGTGCTCTGTTTTGATTCCAGAAACACGCCTTCCATTCCAATCCTCTACCAACGTGAAGGATAGTCGAAGACCATGAATCGATCCGGGAATTATCACCAACTGGAATCACAGTATGCTCGGACGAAGGACGTAATGATGATACCGCCCTTCTTCGAAAATCGCCTATCCGCATAAACGGTCCATTGGCGAATCACTAACCTGAGAGAGTTCCTTTGTTGGGCTTTGTTGACCGCAGGAGGTGGACCTCCAAAGGTAAAGCATCATCGATTGATATGGAACCACACTTCATTTTGAGCTGGCGAGCAGGCTAGGCGAATAGCCAGTTCTTTGCTTCCGGATATGCCACGAAAGGTCGCGAACTTGGTCCCGGCGGCTTCCTTCCGCGATGGGTTATAGTTCTCGACTTCTCAGCCGCTTCGAACCTTCGGCAGTGAGCGTGATAGTTCACATATTTGTTCCCGCCGGATTGTTCTCCAAATGCCGGAACACCGGCGACCGCTCGGTTCTCACCGCTATTCCTCTTCAAGGAGTTCCCATGAGTATACGGGGTAATGACAAGTGAGACCAAGTCTTATAATCATCTCCGCCAACCGCTCTTCCACCGGAGGGATACGATATAGCATCTTCACCAACCGGAAGCAGCGTCCTTAATCGTCACCATGGAAATGATTACCCTGATCGGCTGGTGAGAAATGAGCTGGCGTTGGAAGGCTACCGCTGGCGGTCTAATCGGTGCCCATTCAGTTCCGCCGGATACAGCGCATGCGGTCACCGCCGTTCGTTCTGGTTTGACAGAAAGTTCCCAAGTGACCGAAGGACAATACGCTCCCGCTTCGGTTTGGCGAGTCTCGAGGCGAACGAAAAGCTCATCATGGCGGTCCAGCCACAAACTGTGGGTTAACGACGCCATTCCTCCTGAACCCAATCCGGGCCGGGTAATAAACCCACTGAATATGATCATGTTGGTCCCGCATGGCAAGCGTCACCAGGTTGTTACGAGAGTGCCTGGCCCGAAGAGAATATACAGGCCTCGCCCGTTCAACCATCTGCCCTTTGTTCATGACTCCGAAGCCTCGTGACCGAAGCTGCAGGTCAGGAGGTCGCTGGAGCGCAGAAGTATTGTTCGCGAGGAATCGTTCCTTATGAAGCGCCTTCTGCGAGAACGCAATCGTCGGCGAACGCGAACTCCCTCACATCGACTGGATCCTTCCCGTCGGCGCCATCAATCAGAGTAAATACCGCGGGATCATCACATGGAAGTCATTGGCGTAATCGCCATGGAATCGAATAATTGTTCAACGTCCACAGGAATTTCGGCCTTATATCCAGAAGATCATCATAGGCGACGACCAACCGCTGAAATATCCATCGAAGAACGGGCGATGAAATTGCGCCCTACCGAGGTTCTCCGTTTGAAGCGCCACGAAGTAGAATGGCTCGTTGAGCGTTCATCTTGGCCATCGGAATGTTCGTTGCGTTCGAAGGAGCCTGCGCTTCAATCCGCCGCGAGCCCAGCGCAGCCATGCCGCCACGAAGAGCGAGGGATGTTCAGGCTTCGCGTCTTCCTAAGGATGCCCGGCTCTTTATCGCCATGAAGCGGCGCGGTCGTTCGCGCAGGCGTTTTTCGCGGCGTGGCGGTTGATCGACTCCCGAAGCGATATCTTTTCCCGCAATGGAAGACAAAAAAGAAGATATGCTGTTGAAAATCAACAAAAGGCATCAAAAGTCCCGCTGGTCGACATGGTCTATCAATCATGATGAGCATCAACGACCGCCAACCGACTGGCACCGGTCTGAGGGTCAGCGCCGACGAAGTCGCCTTAAACAGCGCCGCCGCACCGAAGCGCCAGCTTCTGCTGGCACGACGAGCACACCGGCGCTTTGTCGCCGGATGCCGCCTTGCCAGCCTGACCCGCCGCTCCCGACTGGTCGTTGCATGGCCTGCTGAAGGGAAAGAAGTAAAATCCTCACCTTGTAGTCTCAGAAGAAGAAAGAGCCAATGGAGGCGGAAGGGAAAAACAGAGAGAGGCCTGTCAGTCAGGAAAGAAAGAGGCCCAGGGGTGCCTTCAACTCCTTAACAAGCATCCTTATTTGTGCAAGGTTTAAATTGAATTTGAGAACCCAAATCAATTCCAATGACTCTAATCAGCCCCAATTAGGAGTCCTAATTGAATCTTGTTTGATGTCAAGATAGCCAAATCCCAAAATGGCTCTAATTCCTCCGCTATATTGGGAAAGGTTCTCAAGGCTTATTCGGCAGATAACTCCTATTCCTCGACGCAATCAATCAGCCTACTAATCCTACTCAACTAGGATTTATAATATAACTGTTCCTAATTTGTGAGAAGAATATTTTCAAGAAATATTCTTAGGATAATATCCTTTGATGGCACCGACGCAAATCAACGCTGTCCTACCATCCCAACTAGATTACGGTATAAATGCTTCCTAATTTGGAAGAATTTTTAAGATATATTCACAAGAAATATTCTTAGGATCATCGATACCGCCCAACGAGCGTCCCGCCCTCACCTAACTAGGATTACAGTATAAACCTGCTTCCATTTGTCGAAGTTCCTAAGAATATTCTCACAAGAAATATTCTTGGATAACTCGACATGCGATGGTATCACGCCATCAACGCTTCGCCCAATTCACCTAGGATTCACGGCGTTAAATTCATCGAAGTTTGAGCCCGGAGTTTCAAAAAATATTCTTGATAACTCGCCGCGGATAATTCGCGGATCAACGTTGTCAACTGCCAAACCCAACTGATTATGAGTATAAACTGCTTCCAAATTTTCAACGAGGAGTTCGGAGAATAAACCCATATTTAAGGATTCGATAACCCTTAATTTTCCTACCCAGAGAGGAATAATATATAGGCGGGAAGTCATTGTTGATACCAACAACATGTCCCGTCCCGAAAACTCCCACCGAGTAAACATATCCCAACAACGTCAAGGCCGATTCGCTGAAGGTGACGATGGTTAAAAGCTAAATGGTCTCTTGCAAGGAATCCCGAGGATTTCCATGAAAGATTAGTCCCCCCACGGTTAAACTAACAACACGGGATGATGGGAAATAGCGCCGTGAGGGTTATGAAATTCCATGTTTCGACAAACCAACATGTCGCCAACAAGGAGTTCGCCATACGATAAGTCAAAAGTCCCATGGTTAGTCAAAACAACAACCACCACGCGAAAACTCACCCAAGTTCAATCAAGATTTCAACAAACCGGGTCAATGCAACACCGTGATCATTCCATCTGATGATCCAAAGAACTGATTTCGAAGGATACCTATCTTTCGACCTCGAACGATCGAAAGTCCAGCAGCCCATCCTGTCTCCATCAAGGATCCAGATCGATGGAGGGGTATCTTAGGCATGCTCGTTGCCGAACAACTCTGCCGCGCGACGGCGACAACCAACCATCCGATTCGACAACCGACGCCACGCATGCGAAATTGTAAAGCGGTCGGCAGCCGCATTGCAGATGACAGTCGGCAAGAAACATGAGTCGAATCAAACTGCAAAGATGAGATTAATCAACCGAGTACGTTCGGCCGGCGTAAATCAATCCAGCTTGAGCTCGAAGTTGATCGCACGGACTCAAACAGCGGCAAGACATCAGCAAAAGCAAGGCTAAGCCCCGAATCGACGGAGAAAAGCCAGACGGCGAACGAAGAAGTCGGCGAGGCCGCCAAACCTTCCACCAGCGTTCTGGTCTGGTCGAGCCACTTCGTTTGGCTGGTTTGCCGAGTGCTCGGCCTGGCAGCCGTCACTGGCGCCGCCACTCTCGCCAACCTCGTCGAGGGGCCGCATGCCGCCAGGTCGCCACGGTTCAATACCACCTGCCGCGAGTGCAGGCTTCGCGGCGGAGCACGCCAAGTGGCCGCCGCCCCATGTATAATAAATGGGGGTCTTGATTAACGACTTGGGGAGAGAGAGAATTTGGAGGATTTGGCTTTTGGGCGAGACGATTTTGAGATCTTCTCGAAGAGTTTCATTACGCTCAGACCGTCGAAGTCGTTCGATGGCACCAGTACGGCGGAAAGTCGCCTGATTCGTCGATTTGAGCATAGCCTCTAGAATTGGCTTCGGCTTAATTGCGATACCGTCTAGCGATTCCGTGAAGCGCGATTTTCTCCTGATTCTATCCCCGGCGATCTCCTCGTGAGTGTGATCCTCTCAGCGCCGTTTTCGTGAACAGCCCTTCACTTCAGAGTTTCAACCGGTTCCACCGATCGAATTGCGCGGTGGTCCACGTCCCCGACAGCAAAGTCCCGCATGGCGAGATCCTACATACGGAGATCCTCGAAATTTGTTCGGGAAAAGTTGTAATCTTTTCGATTTTTCATTGCCTTAAAGGCATTTCGAATTTTGTTGTGAAAAGCAATGCTATGATAATCATCCCGACTTTTACCAACAAACGAGGGTTTTACAAAGACAGCCTCGAAATGTACAAAAGCAACCACAATGGGAGAGTTTGCATATGAAGTCGCCAAACCGAGGGGTATTTCGTGAGAAGGCATATGATGATTTCATGGATAGGGACCCTCATACATTTTGTAAGTCTCATTTCAAGACTCATAGCCAATGCGACTCCATAGATAACAACATGTTTGAAACTTTCAACTCCTTTATTTTATCAAGCAGATTTAAACCTATAGTATCCATGTTAGAGGATATTAGGCTATCTTTGATGGAGAGGATGCAACAAAAAAGATGCTAATACATAAATTTTGGTGGAATATCCCCAGAGTGCATAAAAACCGAAGAGGCTTATAATGAACAAATTAATTGTGAAGTACGCTGGAATGGCTCAACAAATGAGGATGGTTTTGAGGTGATACATAGACATGTAAGTTTATACTTACATAGGCAAGAGGACATGTTCTTGTAGGGTATGGGAGTTGACAGAATCCCTTGCACACATATGTAAGTGCAATTTTATTCCTTAGGAGGAAACCCGAGGAATATGTATCGATTGTTATAAGGATGAATGCTACTTACTTACCTATGAACATTTGTTGGGTCCA